>PVJX010005552.1:0-84529 GCA_004027295.1 Dolichotis patagonum | reverse complement strand
CTGGAGGGCACCGCAGCCTCACCGCAGGTCCAGAAATAGCCGCTCTGTTCTGCTCCGCACGCCTCTTCCCCCCTTGAGCTCAAAAGGGAAAAGATCGTAATTCAGTGGTTTCCAAAATGCTTTCCCCTCTCAAACAGCCCTGAAATGTACAAAAACCACAGCAAATCTCTGCAAGAGGAAATTTAGCCACCGTTTGCCTTTAATGTAGATTTATTTTCGGTTTGAGTAAAACTCAAGGCGCCTAAGAAGGCTCGATGGACATGTCATGCCCTCAACTCTTGTGACAAAATGGTTTTGGCCCCTTCCGAGTTCCTGGTGAAAATCTGGCTGTGGCATCAGGTGCGGGGACCAGAATGGAACCAACCTCCCCGTCACAGATTCGAGAATCGCCACACTGTCACCTGACAGCACTCAGTCCTCCGTGCTACCTAATGCTTGCTGGCCACCGGTCTGGGAGGTGTCCCATTCCAGGGACCTGCTGGGTAGCCCGAGTGCTGGTAATAGCCTGGAGATGCGTCCTCACACGGGGGTCACAGCGGGTCTGCTGCAGACTGTCTTAATGGACATCCAACGCCACAGACAAGGGGGGAAGAGTCAGCTGGTCCCCGTGGAGCCCCCATCAGCGCCCCCTGGCTGAGCAATTCCTGCACTTCAAGGTCATCAGGCCTGGGACTCAGTTTGCCCCAGAGGCCCACCCGATAGGTTTCTGAAGACAGCAGCTGAGGAACTTTTCTTCAGCGACACAGCACTTGTCCTCTTGGTTCCCGTGTCATGTCAAGAGGGTACCGGTGTAAGAGTTCAGGAAGACAAGTGTGATAATGCACATCTACAGTCCCAGGTACCTGGGCGGCTGAGCCAGGAGGATTGCAAGCTCCAGGCCAGCTCGGTCTAAAAGGGTGGGGGAGGGCTGGGAATGTGGTAGAGTGCCCCTGGATTTGATCCCCAGTATCACAAAAAGGAACAAAGGAAAGGAGGAAGGGAAGACAGAAGGGAAGGGAGGAAGAGGCCTAGGGAAATAAGATGAAGAGGAAGGAATGCAAAGGAAAGGAAGGGAACGGAAGGGAAGGGAAGGGAAAGAAAAAGAAAGATCACTGTCAGGTTCCATCTAGCTCAAAACAAAAGAAGAGACAGTTCGTGGTGGTTAGAGATAAAACCAGAGTATCCTAACATCCAAATCCACCTCAAGACCCACCCTCTGGGTCTTCTCGCACACATTCTTTTATCCGCCTGCCCCTGTCTTCCTCCAGGGTTCCTCCTCCTCCTCTTCTTTTTCCTCCTCCTACCTTCCCGCAACCCACACTGCCTCCCTTCCTTTCTCTCTCCTCACCCTTACTTCCACTTTCTTTTTTCTGACCCTGGTAGCTTCCTCGCTTTCAAGTGTATCACAATTCCTCATGAGTGCCGCTGTGTGACCCAATCTCACCTCAGCCACTTGCTGTTCCCCACACCTGGGTCCACTTAGTTCACAGCCACAGAGATAATCTAGTAGACTTTCTCCTCTGCTCATGTGAAACCTCATGATTGGCTGCCTTGGGTCAGGTGACTGCCTCACCCAATCAGCTACAGCTCAGGTGAATGAGAGGAATGGGGTCATGTGATATGCAACATGGCTACCTATATGACCAAGACCTGGCTTCCATTTAAAGGAGATGTGGGTGAGGCAGACTTGCCCTCTACATCCCCCATTGTGCAAATGAGGACTGTGTCTCAGAAAAGTGAAGTGACTTGAAGAAGTTAAATGGAATTAGAAAAATAGAGTCAGAGTTGGAAGTGAAAGACCAACTCTCTTGTCTCCTGGCTCCACCTCTGAAACAAATCACTCATGAGTTACCCATCTTTTAAGCGGAGACAATTGAGATACTATTGACCATATTTCTGGTATATTCTATGAATAAAATTAAATGGTAGATAAGAAAGTATTCTATAAACAATAATATGCACACATATATATAGTGTTTGTCAATACATCAATTGGTCAACATACTGTTCTTTCACCTATTTGCTATTGCTCTATCTAGTCCAAGATCACCTAGCTACTTACTAGAAGGATTTTACCCACCTTGACTTAGATAACTTGTCATCCCCCCGTCCAGAAGCTGCCCTGATTTACCAGCAAGGCAACATGGTTTACCTGTACAGGGTGCTATGATTTAGATGGAGGTCCTCCAGCCCGTAAAGCCTCATGGGATCATAGGTGGGGCTTTGGGGAGTTGGCCACATTATGGGGGCGTATAGCTGACTTGATATTAGGAAGTGGGGCTGGTCAGAAGAGGGGGGCCCTGGGGCATGGCTGGGTTTCTGTCTCTCCCCGGCTCCTCCCTTCACTTTCTCTGCTTCCCGCCCACTGTGCCCTGAGCAGCTCACCTACCCCAGGCCCCTGTGCCGTGCTGCGCTGCCCTGGACCAGCTAGCAATGGACTGGAAGGTGAACGAAAATCAACCTCTCCTTCCTGTACTGTGGGTGTGTGACACCAGCTCAGCAAAGCAAAGGTGACGCAGGTACAGGGGAAAGGTGGGCATCTTTAATTCTAAGAACAAGAAAGCATTTCGAGAACATGGCAGGTGCTAACAGTACCGTGTCACCCCGGCTCCTCACACCTGGAGGCGGCCGTTGTTGTCATTCCTGTTTTACGAGCTCACCTCAGCCGGTTTAAGAACTGCTAGCTTCTCCTCCACCCAGCAGGCTCACAAGGAGGCATGCTCACCGCTTTCTTCCCTGCTTCTTTTTTCTCCCCCATTTTCTTGGCCTTTCCTGGGACCATCAATACTTAATGCCTTATGTTGTCGCATTCGGAGCTGTGAAGGGTCTGATTGTGTGGTTGATCTGTAATGTAAGGTTAATGCCTAATTAGCTCGTTTAACATTTCTTTCGTGGATAATTCATGAGAGGTCATTAACAAAAGCCAGGGCAAACAGAGGGGCACGTTCATCACCATAAATCAGAGGCCTAAAACCATCATAGAAACAGGAAAATGCATGTATTATTCAGGTCCAGCGAGAGCCAGGTCAGCAGAAGGCTCCCCCGTGCTCTTCTGACCCTGAGGTCAAAGGACCAAGTGCAAAGCTTGAGAGATATTTGCAATTAGCAGAAATGGACCATCCCACGTCTAGTGAGGACACATCTCCTGGTCACCATATGGCTAACCCCAGTCATGGTTATGGTTATGATTGTCCAGATGAAAAAAGACTCTTTTCACCACCAAATAATGCACACGCACCACACCAAAAATAGCTACCAATTTCCAAGCAGTTGCCAAGCGCCTTGCTGGATATGAGCATGCGTGTGCATGTGTGTATTCCATGCATCAGGCGGCTATGGCTGCCTAACAAACTGCCCGGAACTCAGTCGCTCTGTGCAAGTTTCTGTCTCCACTGGTTGGTGCTGTGATGTGGGCCAGGTCCATCTGACTGCAGTAGGATTCTCTCACATGTCCATATCTGGCTGGAAGGTTGTGCAGTCTGGTCTTGCGCATGTGTCTGGATTTTGCCAGCTTGTTAGGTAGCAGGGATGACTCAGCCCTGTGTATTCCACAGAGAAGTCCAGCTTCCATGAGACAAATTGGATGCACATTAGACCTCTTGAAGTCCAGGCTTGGCACAGGAATGGGGGCCTGTTGGCAGCATTTTATGGCTTAGAGTAACTCAGTGGTTGGACAATTGCTTCCACGTTTTTAATGGAAGGAGCTATGGATTATTAGTGCAAAAGGTACAGAAAGGGTGGAGAATCACAGTCATTTTGCAATTATTCCACCACAATCCATCTCTTCCATATAACAAACCATTACCCATTCTTCCAATAAATACTTACTGAGCACTTGTTATATGCCAGGCACCATCCTAGGTGCTAAGAAAATAAGCAATAAGGAAAAGATCCTACTCATCTTGGATGTAATAGCTAATGGAGATCAGGAGACAAATAGCAAGCAAATAGATGAATACATATATCGGATACTTTTCCATGACTTTACATGCTATAAGGAAAATACAGCAAAGCAGCTGCCTAATAGGTAGGTGTATGCAACCTTTTAGCTCTCTCAGGTGGTAACACTTGACCTCAGACCTGAAAGATGAGAAGGAATCATCACCCATGATTGGAAGCAGAACACTAGCAACAAGAAGAGCCAGTGCAAAGGTCCTGGGGCAGGATGGTTTCAAGAACTAGAGAAACCAGTGTGCTTGGAGCACAATAGGTGAGAAGAAGTGGGGAACTGGATAAGGTCTCAAAAGCAAATAGATCCTATGGAGACTATTAATTTTAAGGAAAATATAATTTAGATGTGAAGTGATTTGCCCCCAAGGTCATTTAAAAAAAATATAGCACACAGCCAAGCTGGGATGTGAAACTGGAATCATCTGAACCCAGAGTCCATACTGTTTTTACTGTATCGTGCTTGTGCTTTCTTGGCAAGGGCATCTCCACCCCCACCAGAGGGCACCGGGAAACTCTTAAGACCTCTGCTGTGGCATCTTTTCTCATGGATGGAAACAAAAATCAAGGCAGCCAGGGCTCTGCTGAGAAGTGCCACAGAAACCCAGCAGCGCCCCGGCAGGAACGAAGCTGGTTGAGAAGTTGGCCCAAACCACGCCATGCTTTGCTCTGGCTAGATTAACGCTGAGTTGATCAAATGCCCGCCGTGTGACGTGGGGTCAGATACTGCAGAAGACACTAGAGCCAGGTATGTGGGAGAAGCTTTGCCCTGAGCTTGGGCGAAGGCAAGCAGGGAAACCCTGTGGCCAGATGGACAATAAAGGAGGGAGCCCAAGTTATTTGAGAGAACAGCAGGGGAGGGCCTGGATCCTTCTAAAGGCCAAGAGAGAGAAATAGTGCAACAGAGCAAGCAGGGGTGAGCAGAGGAGACGCAACTGTGACTTACGTGACCCTCTGACTGCTACGGCAGACACAGACCGCAGACTGCACGGGGGGCTGGAGGGTACTGTGACCATGACCGTCGCTCATGTGGGAGGAGCTGGCTCCAATCTGGAGGGTTGCTAGGGAGAAGCGATGCTTGATTAAGTGAGACAGGCAGTCAACCAGTAATTGCACTCTGGATAATTTCATCAAAATGCTGAACAGAATGACAAAAGGCAGGTACTGGGTAGCTGGGCATCACAACACCGGTGGTCTGTGTCCCTTATTATTGGGTAGGGAAGTCTTCCCAGAATTTGAAGGAAGGGAAAGAGACGGTGAGATGCAAATGAGGAAAAGAGCATTTCGGGTGAAAGGAAGAGCACATGCAAAGACCCTGGGGCAGGAGGATTGGACAAGTGTGGCCCCATGGGTGTTTGGGATAACACATCCTCCCTCTGTGATGTGCGGCCCTCTTGGCTCATTTCTGAAATAACCGGTGAGCCAGGCATCTCATAGGATGAAGCCAGCACTGACGCCTCACTGCTATTCCCGCTGTTTCCTTTGCCCCTGCGTAAGCAGGAAGGAGTCGGACAAGCCCACCTGGTAGGTATACAGTGAAGCCAGCCCTTCCAGCGGGCGGGAGCATGTTACGATGGATGGTCCAGGGCCTAAGGAACCCTGCTTTGTCCTGCACTGCTCCTTTCAGAGACAGCCCTGCTGCTTTAGGAACCAAGCAGGTATTGGGGGAGAGGGCAGGATGGCAAATCTAGATTAAGCCCACGAACTGCCCTTTCAAAGCTTAGCGGGCCTTTCCCATTGGATCCCAAATGGACCACACTTGAGAAATTACATAAACAGCATTCGTCAGCTTTTGGGGGCTCCCCGCTGTATTTATTTGTAGGTTGGCCTGTTATTTATGGGCGCTCATGTTCCGTATAAAAGCTTTGTCAGAGAGAAGCGGTGGAGAGGACATAGAGTGCTTAATGCTCGGTCGGACCCTGAGTGTTTGCTCCAAGGGGCTCAGGGCAGCGAGCCCTCACTGCCTTTGTGCCCTAGTTGCTGGGTGCCGGTGCACATCAGCACAGACATCCTGAAAGTAGGGGACCCCCGGGTGCCTCCCCTAAGGAGACAGGGGGCCCCAGGCAGACTTCTGAAAGCCAGCCCCTAGTGACAAGTTAAAACTGAAACAAAGCACATTTGGGGCTCACTGGGACTTCAGACTCACAGGTAGCAAGTTACTGCTTCAGACTCATAAGAGCGAGTCCCGGTGGGAAGCAGGTGCTCCACAGATGTAGGAAAACGAAAACGAAGGAATGAATGGCTACATGTTGTCCCCGTCATTATGAAGCTGGGATGTTGAGGAAACATCCCAAATGCCACGTGGAGCACCTCGTGGGAAAAATAACATCTAGCAACGTGTGTCTGGGACCTGCGAATCTCCACAGCTCAAGCTAAGTAATCCACACCAAAAAATTCATCCTAAAGAAAAATACAAACACAATGAAAAGCAGAGGGAAGAGGGGAAGAGAAGAAGGGAGAGAAAGAAAGAAGAGTAAAGCATTCCTCACACAATAAGACGTTCTTTGTATTATTTTTCTAATAGTGAAGAATTAGAAATACGCAAGTATGAATACTACAGGAATTAGGGACTTTAGTGGATCCTTACATTGGTGAGCCAGTAAAAATTTTCCTGCAATAATGCATAAATGCTGGTATTAAAATTATTACAGGGAAATTCAGGATACAACATCAGCTTTACAGCCCTGTTAAACTTGTAAGCTATTATACAAAAACACTGAAACAGTGTTACATGCGAATATGTTTGGATGGGGAAATTATGGGTCATTTTTAAATTTTTCCTTCTATTTTTCTAAATTTCCAAATTTTCTGTAAAATCATGACTCAATCTGATGATAATAAATAACTCAATTGATTAATCACTTAATAAATAAATAGTATTTTCCCACCTCAAGACAAATCTTCCTGTGTTTCAGGCACCCAACAAAAGAGAATTCATTGCGTTATTAAAATTATTAGTTGTGTTAGATAGATTTCCATTGCTGTAATGAAATAAATCAGTTTATAAGGAGGAAAGGTTTATTTTGGCTCACGGTTGCTGAAGTTTTAGTCCATGGTCATATGGACCTGGTCCTTAGAGTCCCTAGTACCTCAAGGTGGACTGTGTGAAAGACAGAGCTGCCCAACTGTTGGCAGCCAGGAAGCAGAGAGAGGGAGGAAGGAGTGCCCTTAAGGACACGCCCCTCATGGCCTAACTTCCTCCCACTAGGTCCCGCCTCTTAAAGTCCCACCAGCTCCCAATAGTGCTGACTGGTCTCCAAGCCTTTACCATATGGACCTTGAATGGGGAACACTTAAAATCTAAACTATAACGGTACAATTTGGAAAAGTGTTAAAATGTTACATTTATAATTGTTTTACCATTACAGAAACAAAAGTGCCCCCAAAATTTAAGAATCAGAAGCACTACTTAATCACTCTGGCTTCTTTTAAGTGCAATAATAAATACATTAATTCTCTTCTGTGTGTGCCTCTTTCTCCCTGCCTGGTATTCATCACTCTCCCAGCCATACCAAATCTTCACATTCTCCCCACCCTTTCACTTCTCCTGTGAACCATGGTATGTCTGACCCTTTTCTTGTCACTGAGACCTTTTAGCTTTCTCATCACTGTCACTTGCCCATAGTCCCAGACAGGATGGCAGGGGGAAGCGGGCACCTTAGACCCACAACCACATGGACCAGTGTTCCACTGCCACCTCCCCGTTGTGTGACTTTGGGCAATGTCACACAATGACTCACACAACGTGTGACTCAATACTTCCATGCCTCAGTTTCCAAGCCTGGCAATGGCCAGGATACTTGGATGGAAAGATAATGATACTGATAACAAAGCCAAAGTCGTGAGGCTGACAAGTGACACACACACGGAAAATTTAGAGCCTGCCAGGCACTGTGTAAGTGTGTCACACAGGAATGGTCTTGGAGACCTCACCGCAATCCAGTGCGGTTGACGTTTTGCCCCACTGTATAGACAAAAGGTGGGCCCAGTAGTTTTAGTGGCCCTTCATGGGCAGCTCGCCTCGTGACTAGATCCTCGTCTCAGTCCCTCCCTGTGACACACTACTGTACCCACTTTTTATTATAAATCTTTGAGGCTTAGGAGGGCACCGGGTTTGACCACATGATCCAAGACCAGATGGAGGAGACAGGGCTCCCACTCACCCCAGACCCCTTAAGTTTCCTGGACATGTGGTAGACACTCACTGATCCAGGACAACAGAGCATGTGCTGGCCAGGTCAGGGCGACCCAGATCTTTCCAGAACTTGGAACCCTGAATCCTAAAGCTCACTCTGCCACCAGCCTGCAAACAAGTTACCAGGAGATGTTTTGAAGCAGGACCAGCGCAGAGGACATGGTCATTGCTCATTCTGTGGTCACATCATGGCAGTGACGGCCATGTGTGACCAGATGTAGTCAGGACTCTCCCCTTCCCACGCATGGCCGGGAGAGCATAGAAAGAGACTGCCAAGGAAGCAAATGGCAGCTGCTGCTGAAACCCTGCCTAGGGTGAAACATCGCTATCAGCCACTCTGAGGCGTCTCCGAGGAAGAAAAGCTTGCTCAGTGACCTGTCGGATTCTTTACGATGGGTCCCCTGGGGGTTGGTGTCCCCATGAGGAATGGTGGCTGCTCTCAGAACAAGGCCGGGACCTTAGCAACACGGCCACTTGGGCAGAAAGGAGAGCGAGGAGCCGAGACTCACGTGTGTGAGTCATTCGGGTCTGAATGCACAGCACGGTCTGGCCCCAGAGGAAGGAGGACCTGGGCAGTTGGTTCCCATTAAGCGCGGTGGCCTGGGAAGTCCGTGCGTGTGGCTACGTGCCGGTCCCGGTCCCATCCTGGGGGCCAGAGCGCCAGAGTCCCTGGGCAGCCTGAGAACGTCCCTCCTCTGGCTGCTGACGCAGGGGACCTCGGTGTCTGCAAAGGGTCTCCAGAGCGAGACATATCCTGAGAGCCTCCAGCCGCCAGGCCTCCCGACCACCCCATTCTCCGAGGCCCCTAATTAGGTATTTACATGACACACCAATTATGTCGCTGGAAGAGTGGTTACAGGCGATTGGGTAATTAGTGACATTTCTAAAATACATTTCAACCACACAAAACGTGTTTACACAATATGAAGGAACTGGCTTCCAACCACAAAAGGGAGCAGAACTCAGCAAAGACAGAGAAAACCGGGCCCTGGAGGGCACAGGACAGAGATCTCCTCAAAGCCCAGGCACAAGTTGGGGTGCCCTGCTCAAAGGCTGACAGTAGGTGTCCCTGAGATCGGAGGACCTACTGTGTGCTGAGCATAGCCCTGGGAGTTGGAGATACAAGATGGATCCTAAATCAGTCTCCTCAGAAAACACAACAAGCAGTTGCTATGCTGCTATCGGTGTCCATGTGTACACTTAGTGATTCAGTCAACAAATGCCAGTTGAGGACCTACTATGGGTTCAGGGGCTATAAAGAGAAAGAAAAGCCAAGCTTCCTCTTAGGCGTTCCCAGATCTGGAAGTCACCCGTTCCTTTGTAAAGAGCAGCCATGGAGGGGAAGCTCCACATGGGAGTGAGCCCCAGTGGGGAGAGGGTAAGAGAAAGCTCTGTCGGAGCCCACGCAGAAGTGGAAGGATGCCTGAGCAGACAGAGCAGGTGCAGAGGCGAGAAAGGGCCAGGTGCAGGGGGAGCCCCGCAAGACAGGAGCGGGGAGGTCAGGAGAAGCCAGGTCGGGGCGACTTTGCGGCCGCCACTGCCCAAAGTGGGTGGATGGGGATTTGGTCAGGCGCTAGGTCAAGAAACCCGTACAAGCTTGTGCTACCTTTTAGTCCCATTTTACAGCTGAGGAAAGCAAGACCGAGACGTGTAAATAACACGTCCAAGGGTGCGGAGCGAGCGAGCAGCTCTGGGATGTGAGTTCTTGTCCCTGCTCGACTCACGCCAGGAGGGCGCCATGCTCACACCTGCAACTGCTCAGCAGAAGTTCCTGGAGCTCGAAGCTGGAAGGACTGAAAGAGCACTGATAGGAATCTTGAGCACGTGACTGCCAGACCTCCAGCTGAATTCGTTTTCCACTGCTGCATAACAAATTACTACAAATTGGGCAGCTTTGAACAACTCACAGCTATTGGCGTCCAGTCTCCGTGGGCCTGGAGGCCCGCCTTAGCGTAGCTGGCTTCTCCTTTCAGGGTCTCGCCAAGGGGCACTGAGCCTGCCAGCGGGCAGCGCTGGTCCTCATCTGAGTTCACGTGGCCTTCTGTGGGGTGGCCTGTGCCTGTCAGCTCCCGGAGGCAGCCTCCCTCCCGCGTGGCTTCTCCGTGGCCAGCTCCCATCCCATGCTAGCGTCTGGCATCTCCGAGGCCGACAGCAGGGTCTGGATCTCAGCCTGGTGTCTTAGGTAACATACCACAGTCCGGGGAGTGGCAGCTCACGCCCTTTGTCATATCCTGTTGGTCAGAGGCAGGTCATGCTAAGGGAGAGGAGCTGACCAGGGCCGCCTGCAGGGCCTGTCCCCTTCACATCCAGGGGCGTGAATGTCAAGTTTTTAAATCAGCGGTGTCATCGAAAGTTACACACTGGACCAGAGAGAGGAGGGTCGGCAGGGGCAGCCACAGGGCCACCTCTTTCTGGGGTTTTCCTGGCTTCCCCAATCTGACTATGACTAGCCCAGTTGTGTTCTTGTGTCTGCATAGCTCTCTGTGTTTCTGGGATCCGTGGCGATATCGCTTTCTCATCCATGATGGGGGGGCCGTGTCCTTTGTCACGTCGCAGAGAATGCCATGACATCAGAGACGCAGCCACAGCGCTGAGCATCTGTGTGCCAGGCTCAGCTCAAGGCTTTATTTATTCAGATCACCTTTTATCCCCAGCCACCCTCCGGAGCCATCACTGTTCCTAACCCACTTTACAGAAGAGAAAACTGAGGCTCAGAGAGGTGACGTCACCCACAGCTAGTGCTGACACAGCCACGCGGCTACCGCACCCAGACGGAGCCTCAATCCCATCTAGCACCTAACTCCCCTCTCTTGCTCCTCCATATGCATCCAGCAAACCCTCACCGGGGTCCCTGAGCCGTGCCCAACCTGCACCCACACTTCGTCTGTAGCCGCATCTCATTTCCCTGCTTTGAGCCCCTCTCTCCGGATCCTACGTGGAGCAGATCCTCAACTACATTCCCAAGTGGCAGTGGAATGTCAGCCACCGTCCAAGGCACTGCAGAGAAGCCTATGACAAGACAAGGACCCTGTCCTCCACAATGAGACCGTTTCATGAAACAGTGAACAAATATGAAAATTTCACACAGTGAGTGCTGAAACCTCATCTCCCTCAAAAGCTGTGAATGAACTTCCGGCTTCAGGTTCCAGAAACTTCTGCTGAGCCGTTGCAGGTGTGAGCGTGGCGCCCTCACCGCTTGAGATGTGCGATGTGATAGAGAAGAACGGGGTGAGGAGGGAGTTTCCTGAGATAGGGTGCTCTGGGAGGCCCTTTGACGCAGGGGCATAAGAGCAGGGATGTGAAGCAGTCAAATAGATCAGCCACAAAAATGACCCTCAAGTCCCAGCGAGCAACGAAAGCAAGTGCAAAGGCCCTGTGCAGGGGCAGGAACGCACAGGGCTTTTTTTAAAAAGAGAAAGAAGGCAATCATAGCTGCAGTAGAGTGAGCCTGAGGCAAGGAGGAGGAAGATGAAGTCGGCAAGATGGGCACAGTCCAGGCCAGGAAGACCCAGGGACTTTCAAGATCATTTCGCACTGCATTGGTTCAGTACATCATTTCCCTCAGCTGAGCTCAAGAACCTAACGCAGAATCACACCGGCCCCACCTCGCACGAGGATTGCCGGCCTCTTCCCATCCTGTATCAATTAGGCCACCAGTTCCATCGCTCCAGACTTCAAAGAGGAGAGGACGGAGAATTTACAAAGGACAATAAACTTGGTCCGCTGCAAGCTGTGAGCCCATAAACTTTGACCAGTCTGTCCAGCGCCCCGCACACATCCTTCCCGCCTCACCTCCAGAGCACCACCTTCTTCCACAGCCAGCACAACGAGGATTTTAAAAATGATGAAGCCCCACATCCCCTGGAAGAAAAGACAATCACATCAGCCTTGATGAATCAATTTAATTTGGAAAGAGCGAGCCTCCTAGTGGGGCTGCCCCGTGACGGCTAAAGCTGCTATGCACGGGTGTTAGAAGACCCCGACTCTACCATATGCCTACAAATCCCTGCCCCTTCCTGCCTCAGTTTCCCCATTTGGATCTGTCTGTCCAGGGTTTGGGGCTGTCTGTCCTACACTTCTAGTCATGTGCTGTGCTGCTCCAGGTCCCAGAATTGCCCATCACACTGGCCACGGTCAAGCATTCGAGGAGCAGGGTGTACCGTCCGTGCAGGTGGCCCGAAGAGTTGCACAACTCTGGGAGAAGACAGGCTCCAGGCATCAAGGAACCTTAAAAACAATTGCATCAACATCTGGAACCAAATGCAAATTAAAAGGGAATGAGCTACATGATGTGTGTTAAACCCCCAACCATGGGATTAAATGCTGTCTTAAAAAGGTTTTGTGACCAAGCACTCTGGAGAAGGTTGTGCCCTGAGGTCCTGACTCACCTCCAGCACTTACAACAAAAGTGACCTGGGGTAAGTCTCTTCTGGGATCTCAGTTTACTCATGTAAAATGGGCACAAAAGGCATGGCTCCCTCACAAACCTCCCAGGACACAAAATTCTGATTTATTTCTGGACCCTATATGTTTTGGGTTTTGCAACCCCCCAAAATATAACATAACCCAGAGAAGCAGGATGAACCAGCAGCCAGCAGAGGACAGCGATCTGACACTCTGCCATCACTTAACTATAGTCACTTAACTATACGCACAGGATGAAGGCCCCTGATGGGGGCTTATGTCACATTTCCCGGGAGATGCCCAGGGTTAGACATGTCACACTCATTATTGCACTGTCTCCTCACAACCCCCTGAGGTGGATTTAAGGATCATCTCTGCTTTAGAGTTGAAGAAATTTAGGTTTAGAAAGATTAACTGCCTTGTATAAAGTTACCCACGAAGAAGGGAACAGTACCAGTGAGATTCCACGTCAGCTCAGGCTGGTGCCAAAGCCAGCCCCACACAGGACGACGTCCTAAAATGCTTGCATCGCACATTTCCTCAGTTTCCCAGGGCTCCACATGGAAAGCCTGAGAGGTCCCACTTTTAGGCCTGAGTATTTCTCATTTCCCTGCGCCTAGACCAACGGGGCTGGCTGGTTGCCCTCCTTGGGGTCACCAATGGGGCACAGAGTATCTTTAGCTCTGTTAAAGTGCCTCAGCCTGATCAAAGAGAGGTGAAGAGTGTGCATGTGCAGCCTTTTTGGGCCTTAGAAGCCCTGCAGCATGGAGAACAGGAAGCAACAGAGGAAAAAGGAGCAGGAATTCTGAGCCAAGTTTCACGAAACCTGGCTGCACCACAGATTCAGTGCGTAACCCCGGGATCTTTGCAGGTGTTTCTTTTATCCGTGGAAACTAGGTGTTATTGGGTAAAACTTCTCCAAAAGTCACACAATCTGTCATCATAATAGCCAGCCTTCCCCATCCATCCATAACAGCGTATCATGCTTGGCTGCCCCACGGCTGATCTTCTGCCTGTGTGACCTTGGTTAAATGAGTCCCCTTTCTGTGGCTCAGTCTCCTCAACTGTAAAATGGGGATGATAATGCGGCATACTGCTCACAGCTGGAAACTGTTAGATAACGGGGTGTAGGTGCCCTAAAATGTTCTGTAAATAGGGGTCGATGTTCTTGTTAATGCACCTCTGTGAATGTACTGAATTTATTCAGCACAGATAACAGTTTCCCGGGCAGCAAAGACAAAATGGTGACCAAGACCCTTGCAGCTGCGGTGCCTTCCTGCTTTTCACATGTGAACAAGCCCAGATTTAAAATGCAAGCGAATTAATAACCAACTCCTTCCCTTCTGAAGTTGAGATTAAAGAGAGAGGGAAAAGAAAAAAACCAGAGAGAGGGCGAGGCTGCGCTCTTTTGAATGCACAAGCCAAAACATACATGCATCCCTCTTGCACAGCCCGCCATAAATCCACCCCTCCGGAGGACTCTTCCCAGCTGGCGCAGCGACGTGGGGAACAGGCGCGATCCCTCCACAACTGGCTGTAATTACCAGAGAGATAATTACCCGGCCAGCCCGCTTCCCTCAAATACTCTCAGGCCCAGGAAGCCAGGACCGGGCAGAAGCACAAGGAAAATGAGCCGTTCCTTTGCTGGGTTCTGGGAGCCTCCCAGCCAGTCAGGCCTTGGACGTCCCCCACCAAAGCGCTCCCCCGGGAGTCCGCCGGGCTCCTGGGGTGAGTGCGCCAGTGCCTTAAATTGTTTTATGTTTTTTGTCTCTATGAATTAGAGTCCATTAAGAGACGGCCACCCAAGGAAACCAGGCACAAAATAGCCTCGGTCACAGATGGATGCGAGAGGCTTGCTATTGCTCCTTTTTGCTTTATGTATGTTTGTTTCTTTCTTTCTTTTCCTTTTTTTTTAAAGAGAGGAAGTATGAGCCTTGCTTTTTGTGTTGCTTTTTTGCAGCGGCTAATCCATTTGGAGCCAGTTCTTGCAGCCCATAGGGTGTAAGGAGCACGTCCTCGCAGGAGTGGGGGTGACCCCCTCTGCTGACATCTCGCCAAGACAGCTGGGCTTGGCCGAGTCCCGCTCACACGCACGGGGTCCAACGCGACCTTGGAAGCACAGATGTGTGGTTGGCTACAAAATCCTGGAGGAAAAAGCACACGCTGAGCTGGCGGATGCATCCCGGTGGGTGACCTTCCCACTGGGTCCCTGGCCAGTGCCACCCCTCTGTGACTGACACCCCCGTTGCAGTTGCTGGCTGAGCAGGTGGATTGTGGAGTAACTCACCTGCATGCAAAGCCTGCACCTTCCTCTTGGCACCCAGGTGCTTTTTTCAACTTCTGTGTGCCTTGGTTTTCTCGTCTGTAGAATGGGAAGAAGAAAGGTCTCACCTGATGTGGTTGTTGTTAAAATTAATTGAGGTTGGACCAGCGATATGGCTCAGTGACATAGTGCCTGCCTGGCAAGCATGGGGTCATAAGTTTGATTCCTGGCACACACACACAAGATCAATTGAGGTAATGTGTAGCAGTGTTTAGCATCTGTATGGGCCCAGTACGTGTTAGCCACTGTTAACTGGTGCAAACCTGTAATAACAGCCACCCCAGAAGCTGAGGCCAGTCCAGGTAGTGAGACTTTGTCTCAAAATAAAAAATTAAATAAACAAAGAGTTGGAGATGTAACTTAATGGTAGGGTACACCTAGATTCAATTCCCTGTACCACCAAATAAGAAAAGATGAGAAAGAGTTACTTGGTCTATCTGTCTTAGTTTACATAGCCTTAACATGGAGAGCCTAACTCGTCATTCTAAGAGGCTGAGGCAGGAGGATCCCACATTCAAACCCAGCCTGGGCAATTGAGTGAGACCCTGTGTCAAAATTAAAAAGGGCTGGGAAGGTAGCTGAGCGTGGGGGTCTTAGGCTCAAGCCCAGTGCTGAAAGTGGAGGGACAGGTCCTTTGGGGAACTGTAAAGATTAATTTAATTACATTTTTATGCCAAGCGCTGAATGCATATTTTGAGCCCAGAACTGCAGTGCATAGTTTACATGTATTAAATTATTAGGCCTTTATAATACATGGGAAGTTAAGCATTATTTGGCTAATGAAGAAATTGAGGCTGAGCTAAGGCACTGATTCAAATATTTCTCTTTTAACCTCAAATCTGTAAGATTAGAAAGTTTGATTTCAAGTACTCTTTCTCCCTAGGATGACAATGTACCAGGGTTTAGTGGCCTTGAACTCACTCAAACTCATAGCAATCCTCCTGCCTCAGCCTCCCAAGTGCTGGGGTTACAAGACTGCACCATCACACCTGTACCAGCGCTTACTGGGGGTCAGTCTTGCTTTTCTTTTCTCTCATATGCTCTGAACAACTTCATGTTTCCTAGTTTCACAATTGAGAGGACTGAAATGGCAGAACGAAGGGTTTGTGATAGGGAAGACTAAACCTGCATTATCCATTTCTCAACTAGAATTGATTCCTACCTCAATCTTGTGCAAATTGTTGAAAGAATATCACTTTCCATGATTCTTACCAACTCCATTCCATCAATCAAATCAAATTTCTGGAGCAGATGGATCCCATGAAAGAATGTCACACCATCATCACCACCACCATCACCACCACATTGAAACCATCACTTCCCCCCTCACCACTACCATCACCACCACCGTATCAGTTACTACCAGCCCACTGTGACCACTTTGCCATCACTGCCCCACAATTAGTACCCCTGCCTGCTCTATTACATCGCCCTCCATCTTCCCCTTTCACCATCCCCACCACCCCACTGTCATCTCCACTAACAAATGCTGTCACTTCAAAAGGCCGTATGTGGGGGGAAGTCTAAATTTTGGAGACAAAGGAGTTTAGTTGAAAAGTCCACCAGTCGTGTGCATTAACGAAAGTTGTGGGATGGACCTACACGCTACCCATACAAGCTCACAGAAGAAGAGACTTTACCCATCAAACCCCGCTCATCTTCCTCTCCATCAGCAGAGCCAGAGTTTCAGCCAAGCCAGGTGCAAGCAAGTTAAAGGGAAGGGAAGAGGCTTCTCAGAAAGAGCCGCAGCATGACGTCTAAGGGACTCAGAGAAGCAGACATGGGTTTGAATCTAACTCTGCCACTGCCCCGATGCACAATGTTCACCTAAATCTCTCTCATCCTCACGTTCCCCATGGGCCAGACAAGGACAGCAGTGCCTGGCTTGCAGTCACAAGAGTACGGTGACCCACAGCATGTCTAAGGCACGTGGAACTCCCAGTAAATATGTTTCTGTACCATTAAACCCAAGGTCACCACAGAGGCTGGTTCTCCACGTACTTCTGAGTGATTTTATTCCATGCAAGGCAGTGGCTCCTTATCCCAGCCAGCAGAGGACAGGTTAATTCTGGAGAAAGGAAGACATTTGGAAAGTTTACAATGAAGGTCTCTTGATTGTATCGTAAAAAACTACGTAACTGATTGTCCAACAGAGATACAACTCCTGAGAGATACCATCTCCCAAAAAAAACAGGGTCGGGGGCACTAGGATGGCAAGGATGGTTAAATCTCAGTGCAATTCACGTATATTTATAAGTCCAAACTGGTCTGAGGACAGAGCCCCTTTCTCTCCCCAGTCCTGCTTCTTGTATATGTCTTGGGGAAATCATGCATTCTCTCTTTACATCAGAAAACATTATCATTGCTTGGTTAGGGAGGTGAACTTTTCATTTGCCTGAACAGTTCTTAAACAGCAGAGTTTATTTCCCAAGGGTCAAAAAGCCCAAACCGAGCCGGGGATTTAGCTCAGCAGCATAAGCACCTGCCTGGCCAGCACTCGGTCCTGAGTTTGATCCCCAGTACCAAAGAAAGAAAGAAAGAAAGAAAGAAAGAAAGAAAGAAAGAAAGATGAAAAATCCCAAACCAAGATTCAAAGCAGGGAGGCTGACGCAGTAAGAAAACAGAGACAGAGCTCAAAGTTCAACCCATCTCCGTCTCTCTCCCAAGGTGCAGCTCATCTCATTGGCCCACCAGGGCTTTGCAAACTAGAGGACCAATGAACCTGGGGGAAAGAGGCCGAAGCTCCCCAAGGAGGACAAACAAGAGGGTCCCTAAGTCCATGTCAAATGGAAAAAAGAGAAGAAATGGCCCAAATGGCTCCTAGAAATATTCAATACCAAAGGTGCCCTTTCTTCTAAGATTCTGCCCTTTCTGTATTTACGGTTATCAAAAGGGCCTCTCTTGTACAGTGGAGCAAGAGTGGTCAGTGGCCCCGGCCTCTCTTCTCTTCCCCTTGCCAGCAAAGGGTCCAGGCTGTCGCTGTCTGCTGTCTTTTCTGCTGTTTACAGAACACGGGCTCAGCCTGTGCCAGACAATTAGACGCAGTAGAGGGCAGGTTAGGGTATTTCAGACGCCAAAGCCGGGGGGAGAGACAGCACCACCACGGAGACCAGCAAGAAGGTGCAAAAGGGAAAGAACTGCCAGAGGAAGGATGACGGGAGAATGGACACTGCAGGAAGGGGCTTAGGGCTCGGAGGGTGCTTTAATACTGAGAAGCCAGGCGGAGTTGGGGTGTAAGGGATTTAGGGAGGTCCAGAGAGAAGGAGATGGGATTCTGGGCTTTAGGAATTGGTCTTTGTGTCCTTAAGTGTATTAAGGGCCAGGGATACAGCTCAGTGGCATAAGTGCCTGCCTGGCAATCGCAAGGTCCTGAGTTTGATTCCCGGTCCACTGCACCGCACACACGAGAAAGGAATATTAAGAATGAGATAAGAGGTATAAGAATGAGGTAAGATGAGAAGCCATGTGGATTCCACTTCTTGAACAGCAGCTTCACTTCTGCACTGAAACCTTTGCCATATCCTATCTTTAATCCAGCTGTGCATTTAAAAACTGATAGTCCTTGCAGATAATAGTTTTTAAAAACATCACTCAAGTTGGCAAAACGTAAGGTTGCCCACTCCATGTCATTCTCTCCGCCAGTTTCAGAACTGCTTCGTTCATGACATCCCAGAGTTTATACAGCCAATCCTGATTGTTCTCCAAGGTTCCTTCCTTTTCTTTCTCAATGAAATAATTCTTCTCTAGGGGGATCTCTTCCTAGAAGAAGACGAAAGGATTAACCATCTTCCAAGTTTAATTGAAATCAACCATCTTGTGGCAGAGCATGGTAGCATTTTCCTGTAAACCCAGCATGCTGGAAGGCTGAGGCAGGAGAATCATGAATTTGAGCCCAGCCTGGACAGCTTAGCAACTTAGCAAGAGCATGTTTCAAAAACAAATAAGTAAACATGTTCAATGTAAAGCCCCTGTTATAGCTGATCCAGCGTGTCAACTTGCAAAGTTTACAAGTTTAACTAAGGGATTCTTTATCTTTACTTTGTAAACACCCTGAGCCTATGCTAGAGGAGGGCACAGAGGTGGTGTCAGTGCCCCACACTAAAGGAAGGGTGGCCTGTGTACAACGTAAGGGAAGAAAAGAGGCTTGCTCTTCTCCCTTTTTGCTTTCTGTCACGTGAAGTGTTGCCCCTGTGCCAAGCCCTCTCCCTTGGAGACAGCTGATTATGGAATGAAACCTCCACAGACTGTGAGCTAAATAAAACTTTCCTTCCTTGATTTTGGGTGTTGAGTATTTTGTCTCAGCAAGGAGAGAGAGGTAACCAAGACAGAATCTGGGACCAGAAAAGTGGAGTCCTTGTTGTGACTGTACCTGGCAATGTGGTTCAAAAACATTTAGGAATGGCTTGTGGGAAGAGTTCAAAAAGTTTTAGAGACACCAGCTAAAATAGTAGCACTGGAATACCTTAGATTGTTCTGTATGGGAGATTCTGGTCAGAGCTCAGAAAACCAGAGGACTGATAGAAATTCTGCCAGTAATAGACCAGGCTCAAGAGGTTTCTGCTGGGAAGAAGGACTGTACTGATTGTTGGAGTCCAGACAATGTGTGTTATAGCTTCGTAGAGAGTTTGTCTGTATTTTGTTCATGTCCAGAAAATTTGCCTGAGCCTAAGATTAAAGGTGTTGGACTAATTACCTGGCAGAAGAAATTCCAAGGCAGTTGCATGTTGAGGCTGTGGCATGGGTACTGTTGGGGACTTTTAGCCAGATTTATGTTGCAAACTGAGAGAAAGAGTCCAGCAGGATGACTTAAAACATTGTGAGTCTGGCCAGACAGGAAGCTCCAATAAAGCTGTGGACTACAAAGATAGAGCTGAGGAAATCTTGATTGTTGAGATGAAAAAGAGAATAGAAAAAAATGGCCTGAATGGATGATAAAAACCAGCAAGTCTTGAAACTTTGCAGCCTTGAAAGTACAAAAGTGAAAGACTGCTCTGAAATGAAAACCACAGAGCCCATGTTCCAGAATGGTGGCAGCAGAGAAAATTTATTCCTCACAATTGGATTCAGAATGCCCAGCAACCCAGGCACTGAACCCCTACAGCCAAGAGAGAGAACAGCCCAGTTACTGCTCCAGCTGGCAGCAGACCTCGGCATCATGTGCTTAGTGCTGGTTTTAGGTGCATACAGAATACAATAGTTCTGAGGTCACAAAGGCTTCCACCCAGATTTCAGAAGGCTTGGGAGGCCAGGCAGTGTGTCCCAGAGAAGGCAGGGTGTGAAGCTGTGAGTGCGAAGCCAAAGATGCAGTGGAGACCCCAGAAGTTTTGAAAAGCCGGGAACATGGATCATCTAAGGAAAGCTGCAAAGAGGCAGCAAAGCCAGCCTAAGAGAGAAGCTATGGGAGCTACAAAGACCAGAAGAGCGATAGGTGTGGAGTCACACAGCCCTTTGAAGCTAACAGTTTGCCACAGGTTGCTTCAGATGCTGAATGTAGAACTACAGGACTTCATATTTGCCCTGCTGGATTTTGAGTTTGGTTTGGTCCCAATCCTTTGTACACCCCTGTTTGTTCCTTTTGGAATGGGAGTGTTTATCTTGTGCCACTGAATGTTGGAAGTGTTTGACTTTGTTTTCATTTGTAGAGCGGCTTTGCCGGTAAGAGTTTGCCTTCAATGTCAGAGAAGACTTGGAAATTGGACTTTTCAGCAATGCTAAAACTGTTAGGACATTGGCAACTTTTAGAGATGGATTAAATGCCTTTTGCATAAAGGGATGTGCATGAGTCTTTGGGGGTCTGAGAGGAAAATGTTATGGTTCTGACTTAATGCTGATTCTTAAGGATTGTTAGCCCTACGTTATAATGTTTCAGGTTGTGAAATGATAAGAACAAGCATGTGTTTGTATCTGGAGACCAATTTAAAGAAATATATCCAGTTGACAAAGGGTAAATTGTTATGATTGATACATATGTCAACTTAAGAAGTGTAGAAGTTTAACTAAGGGACTCAGCAGGGATCTGGGGTCCTTACTTTCTAAACATCCTGACCCTGTGCTAGAGGAGGGCACAGAGGTGGTGTGAATGCTACACCTGCGATCCAGGAGAGGTGGTTTTGGTACAATGTACAGAAGAACAAGAGTCTTGCTCTTCCTCCTTTTTGCTTTTGTTGCTTTGCTGTCTTCTGCCACTTCAAGTGTTGCCCCAGTGCCATGCCACCCGCCTTGGAGCCTGCTGATTATGGACTGAAACCTCCACACACTGTGAGCTAAATAAACCTTTCCTTCCTTCATTTTGAGTGTTGGGTATTTTGTCTCAGCAATGAGAGAGAAGTAGCCAAGACAGCCCCTAAGTTCAACCCACAGAACAGAAAAAAATATCGACAATTTCTTACTAATTATAAGAGCCAATTATTGACTTAATATAGCCTCTGTGACCCTGAGTGTGCGGCTAATGGCAATAGAAATTACCGTTTACAGTTTGAGAGGGAAGTCTACAAAGCAGGCACAGATAAGTTACCTTGTCCATGGAAAGAAAGAAGAAATTATGAAGGATAAATTATTGATGAAATGGGTTGGAGGAAGAAGAGGAAGCAGTCAAGGATGAACCCCAAATCGTTGTCCTGAACTACTGAGCAGACAGTGGAACATCCCCCTTCAACTAAAGACCAGTACAGGAGGAAAAAACCAGGGAGTGGGAGAAATTAAATTGCATTTTAGACCTCTAGAAATCCCAGCACCGGAGAGACAGTCAAGTGCCAACGTTTAGGGTGCTTTACGAGAGATAGATTTGAAGTTTGAGAAAAGTGTGGAACAAGAGATTTGGATGTAGACATTAACCTGTCTATAGTCCCCGCCAATATCTAACTTTGTACCAAGCTCTGCCCACCATATAGATGGGTCCCCTCCCATCTTGTGCAAGTTTGGGGTTCTTGTTCAGCCTCTAGGGTTACCCTTTCTCTCTGGTCACTTAACTCGCAGTGAGCAGTCTTAAGAACAATAACATAACCAATGTTCCTACCGGACCCGTGGCATGCGAGATCCAACCTCTGTTCTAGGACTCCTTGGGTGGCACATCACAGAGATCCAATTCCCAAAACAGCTCAGGCAAAAATAGACTGGACAGTGGGTCTGACCAAGTCCTCCAGGAGCAGAAGCCAAGACAGATCAGACAGCCAGGAGATATAGGAGGGGGGACACCAGTGAAAGATAAAGGGGAGCAGGGAGGAGCAGGCAGGGAGCATCTTCAGACAGAGATACAAGCGTGACATCTGGGAAAGGAGAGGAAAGAAAGGCATCAGAAGAACCTCAGACCCCAGTGCAGCTACAGGAAAGGGTCCATGAGGCCAGAGTGGAAAGGCCCAGAGCGGGGGCTGCCCGTGAGAGGAGCCCCACCGTGAGCAGAGCTGGCCTCGCTCCAGAACTCCCACCGTGCTCGGTCAATGAGTAGGCTGAAAGCGGCCAGGGGGCGGGAGGTGGCTTTGCATGGACGCTGGAGGATCTGAAGTTGCAGTAGTTGGAGACTTGAGAATATGCTGCTACTCACGGGAGCCCCCAGGAGCTGGGCGAGAAGCTGCAGTTGGATCCAGCTGGATCGAGCGTTCAATTCAGAGCATGTCATTGGCTCTCTCTCCCCATCCCTCTCATTCTCCACCCATCGGTCCCCTCATTTCTTTTGTTCTCTATGTACAACGGTTTCATATTTCTTCCAGACTCACTTGAGAGGGGACCAAAGATGGTCCTCACCCATGCTAAGCTTAGAACTGAAGAAACTCTGATTTCCAGAGGAGGGAAACCCACTCCCACTTGGCATCCATCCTGACCACAGCAAAAGCTCACACACCCACCCCTGGGCCAATGCACTCCACCCCAGAAGATGAAGGTACTGGAAGGAGAGGGACTCAGCGGCTCAGTAGGGAGGAGAGAAAGGGTTCTTGACTTAAGTAACAGGTGAGTAACGTGGAGTATCAAGGTAGTCCAAAAGTCAAGGGAGTCAAGGAAAATCACAGGCATGTCAAGTCCAGGCAAGGAAGAAACCAGGGGGAAAGGTAAATGCTTCCACAGAGAAGAGAACACACAGAAGAGGCCGCCATTTTATTTTATGGACCATCAACTGAGGATTCATTTGGCTAAAATTACTTCAATTGGAAAATGTCAAGCACTAAGATAGATGTAAAGGGGAAAATAAAATTTTCAAAATAAAATGAATTGTGTTTTCCTTTTGGAAAAATGAATAGATGTGGTAAGCTCCAGTAGTGGCCATCACCATTCCAAATGATACATTTTCCAGATTAACAGAGTAGGCTATGGAATTTTCATTACATCTGAGCTAACTTCAAACCACATGGACCTGGTGGTTTATAAACAATGGAGTTCTGGAGACAGAGACGTCTGGGGCCAAGGTGTTGGCAGACTCAGTGTCTGATGAAAGCTGTTTCCTGGTTGTTGGGGATGGCTCTCGTCTCTAGGTGTCACCGCATGTTGGAAGAGGCAGGGCAACTCTCTGCAATCCCTTTCGTAAGTGCACTAATCCTAATTATGAGGGCCCCATCCAATCATGACCTAATCACTTTCTAAATGTCCTGCATATTAATGTCATCCCCACAGGAATTTTATGGTAGGGGAGACACAGACGTTCAGTGTATAACACTGCATGATCTTGGGTAACAGCCTCCTTGCTTTCTTAAAATCAAATGGGAGGAGAAGGGGAAATCTATTCAATATAAAATTTTAGCATTTGTTGGCACTGGTAATGAAAAGCACCCAGCACAGTACCCAGAACTTAGTAAGTACTCCCCTACATGTATGTCTAATATGTGTCAACTTGAAAGACTCCACACACTTTAAGCTACCATTGGCTTCCTGCCCTCAAATACCAGCCAGGCACACCAGCAAGCCTGAAAAAGCCCTTTGCTTCATAATCCAATAATCCTATCGAGTCCTAGGAGGGAAAGAAAGTGTTCCAAGCCCAACGAGCTATTTTTGGAAGTGAAACATCATCCCATTATTCGCAGAAGACAGAATAAAATGGGGCACAGAGTGGTTCTTCATGTCATCCTAGGCCTACAGTAATTGCGCCTGGGGGAAGGTTCCATTAGGCGAGAGATGTTTCCACATCCTAGAATACAAAGCACCTTTACAATTGGCCTTGATTTATTGCATGTGTGAGGCTGACTTCTGGCTCCAACCACAATCCTACTGGGTTGGGACCAAGTTTCTGCTCACACAAGAGAATGGCCGCAGGCCTGGAGAGAGGGAAGGGACCCAGAGATTCTTGTGGGCTCGTCTCTTAACCTGGTCCCCCTCTTGAGGCCATGGGGACGGTCCTGGTTTTGACAAAATTCTTCCTACCAGGCTTTTGTTTCTCCCATCTTTTAGATGCTCATCTTCTAAATGGAAATAATGTTTCAGAGCAAAGATTTCAAAAAAGAATGCAGGGATACAACGGATCCATGATTTGTGGATTTTCCTGGTTGCCAGAACATAGTAAAGCACTGGCCTATTCTTCGGACAGATGATGTCAAGAAGACATGGCAAGAAGAAAATGCTGCCTAACGAAATGCGGATGGGGGGAACCCACTTCTAGCTCTGACAGGCAGGTAGTGGGTGCCAAGATCCCCAGGCAGAGGCCGTCAGGGAAACGCCTGATCTGTTCAGTCCAACTTCTCCATGGTCCTCCTCGGTGAATAAGGAGTCGCCGTGGCTTTTGAAAGGAAATTAGGCCTAGCAGCAACCACTAAACTCTCAGCATTAAAACACATAATTAGGGTCATTGCCACGACTATTGGGTAATTGTTCTATGTTAAGCATTGTGCTGCACTGAACCCAAGGTGCAGTGCTAAGAGATAAAACAATGATCCCCATGCCTAAAAGGGGAAACTGAGGCTCTGAAAACAGAAGCAAAATGGCCCATCTACCCCACCCCTAGCTACA
Organism: Dolichotis patagonum; assembly: GCA_004027295.1. NCBI lineage: Eukaryota > Metazoa > Chordata > Mammalia > Rodentia > Caviidae > Dolichotis > Dolichotis patagonum. Next base: position 59,753 of record PVJX010005552.1, on the reverse strand, counting down.
CGCACAACAGATGTGCCTTGATGTGTGACAAAATAATAATCATAAGGACGAAAATGGCCATAGCATCTTTATTCCTAACCACTAAAGACTCAGAATGGGGCAAGCATCTGTCAAGAGAAGAATGAATTAAGGAACTATGGTATACTCATGTGATGAAATAGTATGCAACAATAAAAATTAAACAGCTGCTTAAACACTGCAGGCCTATTATGTCAAGTGAAAGAAACAAAAGAATATATTCTGCCTGATTCCATTAATGTGAATTTCAAGGGCAGGCAAAAGTAATCAATAGAAGATTGAAGCCAAGGGAGGGATCACATGTTGGTGGGAGTATAGACTGGGAAGCAGCACGAGGAACGGGGTGGGATGTTATATCTTGATCTTGGGTGGTGGTTTGGTCCACAAGACACACATAAGCACTGGACACTTTACATATTTCACTTATTGCAAGGAAAGAAGGAAGGGAGTGAGACAGAGAGAGGAAGAGGGAAGGAGGGAAAGAGGGAGAAAGAAAAGAAAGCAAAACAGATTTGCGTAGAGGAAGTGGCAGAAATGAAATCTGGCCCCAGGGCTGCCGGGGGACCGCCTGGGTTCAGACACACCTCACCAGCTGGGCTGCACTGCTCTGTCACTGAGCCCCTGTTGACTGTTGAGCAAAGCCTTGTTGATGGATGGGCGTCTGTTTATGGAAACACGGCCACATGAGCTCACCAGCATTCAAGATTTAGAGCCCAGCGAATTCTCCATGACCTCGGCTGCCACCCCTTTCAATACCGCTCGTGGTTCTTGATGAGGAGAATTCAGCTACAGCGAGGATGTAATGCTCTTCTGCTGAAGCTTTGGGGTGAATCTGGCCTTTCATTCTCAGGCCGTCACTGAGGGTCAGTGGACAAGGAGAGCAGAGACAGGTATTGATCCCTGGTCATTATGTAAATGCATATGGCGGCAGGCAGCTCTGCTCAATAAAACCCTGACAGAGACGCCTCAGCCCTGAGTGATGGCCCCAACTACATCCACAGGCTCCTTACAGAGCCGGAGACTCAGTTTCCCCAACTGAAAAAATGGGAACATTGACCGGTTCATCTGAAAGGCAAACCCACAGCTGGAATCAATGTCTGTCCTGATGCACTGGCCTTCCTAGGACAAAAAAAAATGGCTCGATATCATTGACTTCCCGCCAGCCTTTAGCTCAACTCCTCCAAGAATAGTCCAGGCAGGGTGTTTAAGGAAGTGCTTCTATGATGCTGTGTGGGGTTCTGCAAAAGGAAATGAGTAGAGTCTTAGTACATTTTTCCACTTCACTTTGAGGCTTGAGCCCCACTTTCTGACGAGTTCTAACCCTGGGGAATGCAGGGTTTTGCAGGGGTAAATCTCAAATACATACAAACACACACGCACACTCACTCACACGTTCACTCACACACATGTGTAAGCACATACACGCATTTTAAGAGGCTTATATACAAGCTCATAATTCTTCCTGGACATCAAATGGCTCTTTATAGGCTCCATTTTGATGACCTAAGTATCTTGCAAATTAAATAGAAACATATGGATTAAATTTCCCTCGAAGTACCAGGGCTTTGAGGAAAAATAAGGGGAAAGAGAGAAATGCCTAGATGGTCACGTTGTGGTTTTGCTTTTCCTTCATGACTCTAAAACTTTGCAAATGCAGTCTTAGAGAGCCTGCCAAATTCATGTGACATCAGTCCCCACATCCCATCGGCGCCCTGCCCTGAAGCCTCTTCTCCACGCCTCTTCTGTGGGCAAGACGGATGTGGGGCGCCAGATCAGTGTCCTGGTGTATTAATGAGTGGAAGCAGAACCTCCCAGACAAGCTGGCTTCTTCGAGCGAGGAATTCAGACACAACACCCTTTGTTTTCATCTGAGAGCCATGTATTCATGATGAATGGGGAGTGACAGAGTCTGGATAAAGACAGTGCCATCTTGTACTTCTCTGGCACGTTGGCATTAAGCCATGGTAGCAGAAAGCTGTTTTTTCCGTCTGGCCAGATTCCATCTTCCCCCTAAAGTGGAAATGCGCCTCCCCTGCAGTCCATGTGTTGAGACCTCTGGTGTCCACCATACAGATGGGAAGCAGAACCCGCCACTCAGAGCACTCTTGTTAGTGATTGGTTCAGAGATGGGCACATGACAACTGACAGCCAATCAGAGAGGGAAGACTTCGTTCTTGGTCTTTTGTTGACATTACTGAGGAAGAAGGGAACTTCCTTGCAATTGTACTCAAACTGTGACAGTAAAGTATAAATCTGGAACCACTGGTAACCATCTTGGTGTGTTATCACGAGGGGAAAGTCTGCCTGTAACCAAACTCATATAGATGAAAACAAAACCCAACAGCGAACAAAATAAAACTAAGTCCTGAGCATATAATTTGAGTCCTTAGACTCAGCTATACCTAAACTCAAATCTATTGCTGACGTTTTTTGGTAATTTGAGCCAACAAATTCCCTTTTGTTTAATCATATGGAGTTGGTTTCGACTGAGAGTCCCGATTGACTCAGCCTCACTTTATTATGAAATGTCTTTTGTTTCGGAAACTATTTCCACACTCATTTTACTCACGGAATAATGACAATAGGAATCTTGCACACCTGGATAGATCCTTGTGGTCTCCAGAATGCCTTCACCAAGGGTGGATATAGAGAGTAGCCATCATAGTTACTATACTCACATCTGTCTAACATCTGGTTCAACTAGTCCACCTCTGTTTCCCATAGACTGATTAATGGTTTTAATATTTACTCTGCTTTTATCTATATAATCATCTATCCTGAAAATCAAGACCAAAGACCGATGCGACAAAGCCCATTTTACAGACGAGCAAGATGAGGATTGGGAGTGATTTTTTTTCCAAGCTAATAAATGGCCAAAAGTGGGTTGAAAAATAAAGACTGTAGTTCTAGTCACTGTGTTCTGCAAAGAAGGCAAAGATACACAAGTTCTACCTTTCCACTCTTATTTTTCAGAAGCCTATTTTTGAGGCTGAGGAATTTGTATGTATTTAGTAGTCACAACTCCAAGCAGCAGATTTTCTTTGCCTCTTCATTCTGCATATAAACAAGACTCTATGAACTTCAGATCACTTTGATAGGAAGTGACAAAGACAGGGTTTGAACTCTGATCTGCCTACTTTAAAACACTGTGAGGCTCTTGCCCATTTCGTGCAAAGATGGTTAAGTGAACTCTTATTCCTCATTGGTTAAAAAACATATAACATGTAGTATATTTGGAAAATATATACTATAAAAAATCAGGGCAAGTGAAGAACTTCTCATCAGGAAAATCTATCATACCAGGGTTTCAAATCAACTCTAGAAACATTATTTGTCATTTTATGATACTGTGGCAACTCACGGAAACTTGATAAGCGCTATTAAATCCTGAAGTTGAATGGGGCTTCTATGGTTTGGATAAAGAATGTCCCCCAAAGGCCTTGTGAGCTCATGAGTGTGGTTTTTGGAAGGTGATTGAATCGTGGTGGTCCTACACTGACCTCTTACACAGAGCCAGGGTCTGATCAGAAGAGGCCAGCCACTGGGCACATGGCCTGAAAGGGTGCATCCCCCTTCCTAGCTCCCCACTTGCCTCTCTGCTTCCTGGTTGCCAGGACACGAGCAGCTTCCTCTGCGATGCCCCCTGCCATGCCTTTTCTACCCTGCAGCTAACAGGCCAGACACCCAAAATCATGACCCCACACCAACTTCTCCTCCTTTGAGTTGCAGGTGTAGGTATTGTGCTTTGTCAAAGTGACTAAGACAGTTACACAACAATAAGGGAGCCTTGCAGAAAGCTGGGAAGTAGTACTCAAAAGCATGTAAATATGAGGAAATTCTAGAATGTTCAGAAAGGCAGCCAGCCATCCTAATTGAGGAGTAGTAAATCAGTTCTACTTTGCATACCAAGTCTTGTTATTGAAGAGCCATTGCCTGGAATATGTATTGAACACTGTGGCAACCCTGGAAGATGTCAGAGAAAGAGTTTGGAGATTGCTTATTGATGTCTGCCATGGACTCAGGCTGGGCACAAGATAGCACGAGTGCCATGTTCCTGCCATCATAAGGTATGCATTACATTAAAGGCTCACTACACAAGAAGAGAAAAGGACTATCTGAAGATGTACAGTAGCAAATTATTTTCTATGATACAGAATCTGGACCTTATTCAATGGACAAGAAGGGGTGATTATGAGTTCTTAAACGGGGAAGACTCCAAATAAAATACTGACCACAGCATGTGGAATAACTAGAAGGCTGGGCAAGGTTTGGTTCCTGATCATCTTCAGGAGTTTCTTCCCATGGAGTCAGTTATCAGTCTCAAATGAGTGATGCCTTATGAAGAAGAAATAAATAATGTATATATTTGCTATTGGGTAAAAGCTCTCATCAGGAGCAAGAAAGCTGGAGGTACAAATGAAACCTGTCCATGGTCAAACCCATGCTCCTTATCATTATGATCACTTATCCCAGGAGTCTGCACACGTGAACTTAAACTAATCTCCCTCCACTGACAATGCGATGAGCCAATGTGATCACCTGGTGGAAACAGAATTCTCCTCTGGGCCTTTCCAGGTGACTTCAACAACCATGCCACAAGAACCCTGCCGTTAATTCTTATGTTAACTATGCACACCAAAATACCAATGGTCAAGGGAGAGGCCTGGAAGGGTCTCATCCCAAATTAACATTTTTAGGTCGTATAGTGATATATCTGAAGCATTCAATGGAATTCTGATATTGGGGGCGGAGGACCATAGATTGTAATGCCATTACATGATTAAATGGTTACATGGTATTGAGGTTAAACTCAGTCTTCCAAGATCCTCCCAAACTCTCCTGGATGCCTGAGTTTCATTAAAATTTCCTGAGATATCTAAAACTTGCAATTTCTAACTCCAATTCTCTCCTCTTGTATAGTCTATTTAAGACAGTGACCAAAAAGCCCTCTAGATTCATCTAATACCGTATTTTAAATACATTCCCGAAAAGTTGGATAATGACCAGGAACTCTCCCATTCTGGTTCAAGAAGGTTTTGTTTATTTAACTGATACATTATAAGTCAATTTTCTTTTACCTTTAACCTCTTAAAACGTTCTGTGGTTTTCATAGATTTCCTTTTCGCATGTACAGTGACACCAACTTCCAATTTCATTACATATAAAAGCTGTGGACTTTCCATCAAGCCCATTTTTTTACAGTTAGGAATTTATTCCAGGCTATGAAAAAAAGGTTCAGAATTTTCTTTCCCCAAAGTTTAAATAATTGTTCTTTTTCCCTTGTCTATAGTTATATCTGTGTAACAGAATTTTTTCAATATTGCAGAAATGTGACAATCTGATGTATTTATTTGGAGAATGAAAATTCCAGTGGTTCTGTATCTGTGACCCCTCTCTGCATCCGTCAGGACAGGTTCGGTTTTGTTGCAGTAAAAAGTGACCCTCGTTTAAAGGTCTTAAACACAGAAGCTTTTTTCTCTTTCATGGTACAATTCTGCAGCAGGTCATCTGGAAGGATTTGTCCTTATGTCCTCATTCTGGCACCAGGCTGATGGAACAGCCAACTTGCAGAAATTTCCAGGCCACTGTGGTTGATTAATTGCACAATGGTTCTTAAAAAGTTCCACCCAGACGTTTAGTGCCAAAGTAAGTCACATGTCCGTGACTACTCCTAACTTCCCACTGCAGGAAAATGCAATCCCTGCACAAGGTCAGGGAATGTTAAACAATATTAGTGACCTTCACCTTGGCCATATCACATTATCTGGCAAAAAGAAGACATCAATATTTACAAAAGCTCATCTTTATTAAGCACTTACTATGTACGCGATACAAGTTTTGTGTGCACTGTGCCATCTCATCCATGAGATGAACGCTCTCTGCCCCACTTTAAAGATGGAGGCCAGGGAGTTGAGTCCTTTGCTCAAGGTCACCCAGCTCATGAAGAGTTGTGCTGAGACTTGAACCCAAATAGTCAAACCTCAACTTTTGTGCTCTAGTGGTTCTGTAGTAATTTCTCCCAATACTTCTACTCCTACTGCTCCTCCTCCTCCTCTCTTAAGCCACTTTTCCTGATCCATGCAAAGAAAATAACAATCCCACTTCTTCTGATTCTTGTTGTGGGTGGTATGAGAGAATAAAACAAAACTGGTCCTGTCTTAGTTACTTTTTACTCATCACTGAGACAAAATACCTGATGCCCAAAGTTGGGAAAGGAAAGGTTTATTTCTTACAGTTTTTGGAGGTTTCAGTCCATACTCAGTTGGCTCCAAGGCAGGGGGGCATGGCGGGGCGGCAGTTCATGGCAGCTGCAAACAGCAAGCGGAAATCGGTAAGAGAGAGAGACACCCCTTCTTCCTGCCATTACATCACTGACACCACCAATCCAAGCACTAGACAATGAACCAATCACAAATGCACAATGCAAATACATGAGGCCTGGGGGCCACCGACATAAACCATGACAGGTCCCTAAGGTACAATTTTGCCATTTGGATTTGATCCACCTAACCACCAGGTAAAGATGAGTGGCAAAAAAAGTATTAACCCAGTCATATAAGGGCAAATACTGAGGATGCCCAAGGTCACACAGTGAGCAGGAACAAGACTTGGACTCCAGTTTTCTGGATGACAAACCTAATACTATCCCTGTCCTCAGAAAAATACAAAATCAAGGGTGCTAGCACCCTTGAACAAATCAGTTTTGAGCAAAGATCCTTGACAGTTCATAGCACTATAAAACTACATGGAGAAGGACATCCAAAACAATTCCTAAAGTTTCTTCCCACAGATAAGTTTATAATAATTTTCTGATGGGAAAAATAACAAAAATGAATTTTATCCTGAGCTCTTTCTGAAGAAGTTGCATGCATACTGCCACCCTCTATTTATTTACCCATGACAGACATTAGTAATCAATCATAGCACACTTCCTTACTAAGACCAGATATAGCCTCAAAATTCTCAACACTGTAACCCAGACAGCCACCAAAGAAGTCATAGTTTGAATTAAAAAGGTATGCTTTGCCAACTGTTCTCATTATCTATTGTATAATATACTATCCCAAAATTTAATGGCTTGAAATACCAATTTATTATTGTCATACGTCACCATCTTTTGGATCTGAAATCTAAACTGGGTTCAGCTGGACAATTCTCACTGAGGGTGACTGGGATTATTCAGTTGTACCTCAGGAATGGCTGGGAAGTTCAAGGGAAACCAAGATGGCCACCTGTGGAGACATCTGGATGGAAGGACTCAGTTAAGTCCTTCTCTTATTCCTATGATCTCTGAGCATCTTACCTCCTTTCTTAGTTACTTTTTACTCATTGTTGAGACAAAATATCTGACACTCAAAGCTAGGCAAGGAAAAGTTTATTTCTCACAATTCTGGAGGTTTCAGTCCATACTCAGTTGGCTCCAAGGCAGGGTGGCATGGCAGGCTGCAGTTCATGGCAGTTGCAAACAGCAAGGCCCAAATCGGAGAGAGAGAGACACACCTTCTTCCGGCCCTTCATCATATCCTGGCTCCACCCCCTAGGAGGTTGTAGCACTTACACCACCAATCCGAGCACTAGACAACAAACCAATCACAAATGCTAGATTTGTCCGAGTCCATAATTCATGAGGCTTGGGGGCCACTGACATAAACCATGACACCTCCCAAAACTAACATCACTTCCTTCATACAGCCACAGTGCCCACCCAGATTTAAGGGGCAGAGGCATTACCCCCACTGCTCTACAAAGCATGTAGGACAGATTTTGTGGCCAGTGTTAAGCAATACCTTTAATTTGTCCTTACTCTAGAACAAGCACAACTGAACAGATCAACCTCCCTTCAAGAAAGATCTTCTCAAGAGCCTTGCTATGTCTAGACCTTCCAACTCCCTCTGTCATAAAAACTAAAATGAAGCTTATTGCCCACTAATAGATGCTTTTTCTTGGTTGAGCACTTACCATATGCCCGGCACAAGGAAAAATGTTGTACATGCATTATCTCATGAACGTTTTACAATAGTTTTGAGAGGTGGAATTCTTATCCTCAGTTCACAGATAAAGAAACTTTTTTTTCTTCTTGTACTGGGGATTGAACATAGAGCCTTCATGCTCAGCTACATCCCTAGCCTCTTGCTTATTTTTTCTTATAAAACACAGTCTCATTAAGTCTCTAAATTGCCAGGGCTGGGTTCAAGCTTGCAGTCTTCCTGTCTCAGCCTCCCAAAGTCCTGGGATCTGGGCCTGCGCTACTGTGCCTAGTGAGGACCCCAAATTTAAGTTCCTTTACCAAGATTGCACAAATGGGATACAAAATGTTTCAAAATCTCTTCACCTCTATATTCCTTGGTAAGGATTACCACCACAGAGAGCTTGTGTAGAGCAGGTCTACACTAAACACAAATGTCACACAGCTTCTTTCTCATAACATGCAAGACCCATTGCCAGGTTCTCAAGCCATAAGGCAGAGAGGTCATCCCTGACACATCACAAGCACAAACTCTAAGAAGCATTTGTATAGGCCAGGACCCTAGTGAGCAAAACTTTCCAAATTCTTTCCTAGAAAGAGTAGCCAGGCTGGAGGTCCTAATTAAGAATTGTGGTCTGCAGTCCTAGGTGATAGAATTTTCCAAGACATGGAAATCTCTATGTCTACGCTACGCAATGTGGCAGCCACTAGCTACACAGAAGTATTGCTCACTGGAAATGTGGCTAATGCAACTGACAGGCTGAGTTTTAACTTTTACATAAATAATTCCATGTAGCACCTGCTGTGATGTTCTGTGCCAATTTCACCGCCCTGTCTCAATTGGCTTTATTCCATCCTGTTTTGTTGTATATTACTACCTCCAAGTTAATCAAAATTAAATAAAAATAAAACAAGAGAACATGAGAAAACAAGGTAACAAAATACCTCCAAAAACTCCCAACTCCACCAAAGCTGATCCATGTGACATGAATGATGAGAAACTCAAAAACAAAACAATAGAATTATATAAGATGATTAAAAAGGAAGTAACAACAACAAAATAGGTCAATAAGGTACTGAGAAAGCTGAAACATAATATAACTAAACAGATAATGTACTTAAAAAGCAAAAAGAGGAAAAGAAAATGCTCTAACGGATATAACTGTATGTATGTTTAAGTATGTGGGATTGATAACCATATTACCAGGTTTTTGTTGGATCGTTGAACAGAACTGTTTGCAGCCTCACTGCTTGTTCACTTTGTATGCCTTAATTTTGTAACACGAACAACTATTTCTAAGAAGACAATATATAATTTATCAACTAGTGATTTCTTACCTTTTTTGGAAATTCTGTATTATTGCTACCCTTTTTTCGGTATTGCTTTTTTTTCTCTTTAAATAAAAATTTAAAAAATAATAATAATAATTCCGTGTGGCTAATGGCTATGGCATTGAACTGCACAGGTATAGAGGGTTCAGATTCGATTGCTTTCTCTTCCAGCCACAGAGATCTTTACCCGGCTACATTCGCCCAGTCATTTCTCCTTGACCAATCCATCTGGCCAAGCCCCGTAGCCTGCTCACCATGATCTCCTATGTTTGGCGGTCATGACGTGACATTCAATGGAAATTTCTTTTTATTTAGGAGGGTCTTCCTAATCCTTTTCCCAGAGTCACCACCACTCCCTGTGCTGCATTAGACCACATCAGCCTCCTTCTGATGTCGCCTGACTTTCCCTGAAGTCGTCTGAGTTTGCGAACACTAGTCTACCTACGGTCACCTTCCACATCTGCAGGGTTCCCAGACACTGCAAATCAAACTGTACCTGCATCTCCCTGAACACGTAGAGGCTTTCCTCTTGCCATAGCACATTCCCCAAACCATACAACGTAAAAACTTTTTCAGACACACGGATAAGGTACCATGGAATAGGCAACTATTACACCATTTTACACAAGGAACTTCGGCGTCACAGATTTTGGTGTCTAAAGGGAGTGTTTGGAAATCAGTCCCCCTGAGGATACAGTGGGGGGAGTTACACTCGCTCTCATGCCATCCTTTGTCTCTGCTCTAAAACATTCCCTCTTGAACCCCCCAACAGCTAACAACTTTACCGTTCCTGCCCGAGTATGGTCCATAGCCTTCTCCCCAAATTTCCTTGCAGTTAACATCTTACGCTCAGCCGGTGCAATCTTACAGGTCTGGACTAATTAAAATATTGGGGTGAGGAAGGAATTCAGACTTCCTGGATATGGTACATGACCCATCAGATGGCAGAGTTTGAATGAAACTTTCCTGGGTGCTGCATCAAGGGCCTTCTGCATTTTTATCTTCTCAATTTGAATATTAAAAATTTTGCATTGACACACGAGAAAGAATGCAATGTGATTTTATGGGAAGTTGATGATTCCGAGGCATTCCTGACAGTCATAAAATTATCCTTACTGGGAAATATTTAGATAGGTACCCTAAACTTTCCCTCTAGCAGATGTTTTAACCCCAGATCTGTGAACACCAAAAGTCCAGGGTTCTATAGGTGAAATTCAATGGTTCTGTGAATTCAGGTGGAAAAATATAAAGACATTTTTATTTTTATGACTCTATTTAAAAAGTTAGCTTTTAATAGTGAAGACAGGAAAAACCCACAATGATATTATGCAATCTCTGTGAATTTGCCACCAATGCAAACCACAAAACATCAATGCTCAGAAATGTCTCAAATAACATTCACGTGATCGATATTTTTATCTGGTCACTGTAGCTATACTAGGCCTAGTTATTTGATGAAGTAATTTAAAAATATGTATTTCTATAGCACATAGCTATGGCTTACAAATCTTAAAACCATATTTCAATGTAACTGAGACCTTCTGCAATCCTATATAGTTTATGTCGTGTGTTTAGGAATATGGTTTTCCAATCTACAAAGTGGGTTCTTCACACATTGCAGGTTAAGAGTCCAGACTCAGGATAGAGATCTTCTTACCTGCAGCCTCCCAACTGCAAGTCCACGGCCTCACAAGTAGTTTGACCTCTTGGCTCTGCTTCTCTTCCAAGAAGAGAGTAATCGACAAAGCCCCTGACTTGTCCACCCAGGTTAGCACCACAAATCAGGTGTGAATTGTTCTCTTAGCTTGTTCTAGGCACTGTGCTGAAGACACACACACACACACACACACACACACACATTTTTTAAATTCAGTAACACACATATATTAATTTAATCTTCACCAGATGGGAAATGTGATCTCCCTTTTAAAAAGTTAGAAGTTTAAATTTCAGGAAAACTAAGGAAAAGGCCCAAGTATAGACGCCAGATGGTGTGGAGCTGAGGTTTCTTATTCAACGGGACTCTGACATCTTTTTTCTCAGTTCTGCGGATTAAATCCAGGGCCCCCTTTGCCCTGAGCAGCACCTGTCTTCTCCCTTTTGAGTCAGGGTCTAGGTCACTAAGCTGTCCAGGCTGGAATCCAATTCGCAGTTCTCCTGCCTCAGCCTCCCAGAGTGCTATGATTACAGACCCAAGCCTGGCCAGTTCCATCTTTGAAGACTGATAAATAGACAGCAGGGGAACTCCAGGAGCCGGAAATTGAAAAGGTCTTTACCTTCACCTACATTTCCCTCTCCCCTCCTCTCGAACCCATTGAAATACAATCTGAAACTTTCTCTTATGCAACAAGAACTCTACACAAATGGCAGTCACAAAGGACCATCATATTTCATTTCTATAATCACCTTCTTAAAGCAGAGACATAAGCTATTGGAGCCACGCATTCAAACATAAAAGCCCCAGACCTTCCATTGCTTACACTCCACACTCTCCACCACCAAGTCCTTGCAATCCACCTACCATCTCTGTTTGTGACATTTATGCAACTTAGTCTCAAACCTCTCACCTGCTTCTTTCAAGCCACCTTGCCCTTCTGCCTGGACTGTGGCCGTTCTCCTTCTCCCCCCACAAACTGGCCTTCTGGCTTCCAGTCCAACTCCATTCTCCTCCCTGAAGCCCAAGTGACCCTGCCACATACTTAGTGCAGTTATGTGAACCCCTGGGTCTACCTGTGCCTGAAGCCACTTACCTTTGGGTGTTTCGGTTGTCATCCGAGCTTTTCCCCTTCACTAAAGTCAGTTACTTTGAGCTCTGTGTCCCTTGCACCTAAGACACCCTAATCTTTCTTGCTCCTACCGCCCTGGATACTCCTTCATTATCTTTCTAACTTGAGTCACTTAGCCAGCGCCTAGTACCTACTGTCACATGGTAAATGCTTGCCAAAACTGAATGGACCAGGATAGCACTCAGAGCCTTATGACAGATACAAGCAGGTAAAGGCCTTGCTTGAATTTAATCTTTAAAAACCCACCAAAAGTCACTGCATAACAGCATAAGAGACACATCTAACAAAATGCTGCCACCCGGTCCTCTTCTCCATCAAGAGGTTTTTCAGAGCAGTGGGGGGAGTTTATGTCTCTCCTTCGAATGTGGTTTTGCTTACTTCCTCAGCCACGGAAAAAGGCTCTCATCTCCTGGGCATCTTTTATTTTCAAGTCCAGCCTGGGGAAAAAAAATGTGCATGTAGGAAATCCTATAATTACCAGATCTGATTTTCATTTGAACTTTTCCTCTCTGACATCACTTCAAAGTTCTTTGGTGACTGGCAGCCACCCAGTCCCTGATGTGTGTCTGTGGTACAAAACCTACCGCTTGTGAGTGTGTGTGAATGTGCTTGGGTTGTGTGAGTGTGCAAATGTATGGGGGCTACTGGTGTGTGTATATGAATGCGCGTGTCAGTGAGCATGTGAAAGAAAGTGATGTGTGTGTGTGTGTTTGTGTTTGTGGATAAGCATAGCATGTGAATGCATTTTGGATAGACGTGTTGTGCATGTAAGTGAATGTTGGTGAGTATTGTGTGTGCAAGAAAGTATGAGGGTATGAATGCATATGCGATGCACAGATGAATATGACACAAATGTGAATGAATGTGTGTGTGTGTGTGTGTGTGTGCATTGCTATGTAAGCTTGCAAGAGCTTTATACACTGTGGTAGCATCTTAAAAAAATATCTTCAGGGTCAGGCGAGGACAGGAAGAAAAGAGGACAGTGACAGGGACACATATTGCCTGAGGATGAGCATAAAGTCATGGGGAATGGAGATAAGAGGGAGACCTCGCCTCTGCTGTGTAAGGCCTCCATGTGGGAAGGTGAGAGGGTCAGAGAGCCCAACACACCTGTGAGGGGATCTTTAGGTAGAAGAAGCTCAGGACACCATGCTCATGTGGAGACACAGACAGGCTTGAGGGAAAGTCTGCTTATGCGGCAGTGGGCAGATCGGAAGGAAAACATCCAATCTTATGGTGGAATAATGCAGACCAAGACCTCCAGAGCCAGGCACCCTGCACCTGCATCTGGGCTCTGCTGTACATGCTGGTACCTTAATTAACCTCATCCCTATCCACCAGATGAGGGTTAGAGTAGAGTTTGTCTTCTGCATCTATTAGCGATGGCTAAGTGAGTTACCCTGGTAAATAGCTTAGGCTACTATCTGGATATTTAAGTATTGATTATTGTCATCACCACCATCAGCACGTCCCTCTTAAGAAAATTGATGGCTATAAATATAGTCAGGCATTTTGTCTAGGTTTGATGAGTGAATGAATGAATGAATGAATGAGGTGGTTTGGCACTCATAGGCCACACTTCCTCTCCCGAGGCCTTGGCACAGAACACTCACACCTCTGCCCAGCGTCCCCCTCACCTTTTCTTTCCCTGACTCCTTGGCCTCTACATAGTAAATATCTACTGGCCTCCAGTGGAACTCCATTCAGTCCAGGGAGCCTGCTCCGATCTCCTGCCCCAGCCTAGGACCCTTGCGGTGATACTCAGCCTCCTGTCTTCACCACTCAGCTGCGGGCCCTTGGGACTGCGCAGGCTTCAGCCCCTCCGCTCACTGCAGTTCATCCAGTGCACAGACCCAGTGCTGCACGCTAGAGGCTCAGTGTATGTTAGATGAGTTAGTCAGTCGGCCACACAGTAGCACTGTTCAAGTTTCAATATGCACAAAAATCAAGTGGAGGCTGGGTTAGAATGCAAATTTGGGAACTCTTAAAATGTTGGGACTCTACCTGCCTAACGAGCTCCCAGTGATACTGACGCAGCTGGCACACAGGGGACACTGGAGGCACAGAGTGCTAGAGTATCCGCTCGTTTGAGGGTTTAGAAAATATAATTACAGAAGCAACCTGCATCCATGGAGAGATGAGTGGATTAAAAAGTGAAATATATATATATGTGACATGTATATGTGTATTATCCAGCCTTGACAGAAGAAAATCCTGCCATTTGCAAGCATATGGATAAACCTGGAAGACATTATGTTATATGAAATAAGCCAGGTACCAAAAGACAAATATTGCCATGATTTCACTTGAATGCAAAAATAAAATAAAATAAAAGGAGAAACTTGTGGAGTCCAAGTCTACATCAAATCTGTACTCCATCACAAGATACTTCCAAGACCTGCATTGCCTGAGCCTCAGTTTCTCCCCCCTGTCCCAGGGAGTGGTACCCCCTGGGTGAAGCAGGGTACCCCATGAGGACGATGCCCCCTGCACAGGATGACTTACTAAATGCCAGCTGGGTGGTCTGCTGTGACGACATCACACATGTCAAATGAGCAGGCGCATATGAAAACATTGCCTTGACATTACCGAGTAGCATCACTGTGACCATTCTCCAGGTAAACTGATGTGCAGAAACCAAGTTAGAACAAAGGCCAAGGGAGGGAAGACAGCCCTGGAAAACAAACCAGGGGCAGAGGTGCTCCCAAGGGGCAGAGCCAGGCTTTGTGGCAAAGGCAAACATTGTCAGTGCAGGGAAGAGAATGGCTAATGAAGAACAGAAGGGAAAATGAGTATTTTCAAGCTTTAACTGAACTGATTTTATCCTCAATTCAATTATAAAGGAAAGTGCAGTTAGATACAATCGAGGGCTGACAAAGAGCAAATATTTGTTCCGGTAAATACACTCATCTCCCTCAACTGGCTTGAAACATTTTCTGCTTTCTAAAGGAGCTCTTTTGAATGCAGAGCTGCAAAGAATCACCTGCAAGCCTCTGTTCTAAGAGACAATGATTTGCTTTCCGAGAAAGGCCAGCCCTGGGTGCACCCCAGCCCAAGGCCCAGGCAGGTGTCATTGGAGGGTGCCCTACAGGCAGGGGAGGCTTTGTGGCACTACCACTTCACATGCTCATGGAGGTGGCACCTGAGAGGGTCCTCTCCAACCGGCAAGAGCATGGCAGTGCAGCGGGGGTAAACCGAGGCTTCGCTCTGGAGGGAGACGAGAGCACTGGTACTGGGGTTTGTGTCCATCTTTCCATCACTTCCTGCACCAGTGTTCAGCTGGGGTGTGGACAGCGAGGATTTAGAGGGACCCCATCCCGCAGAAATACAGCACAAGCACATTCATACTGTGTCACTCCCCAGGAGCCACCCTTTAAAAGTGGAATTAAAGGAGAAGAAGAACCAGGTGATGTTAATTTCAGCGATGTTTCATTTAACCCCGTACTCCTTGAATTGTATCATTGCAATGTGCAGGCAACATAAAGACTACTGGCGTGATTTACATCCTTCGCTTGCTTTCTTTAGGCACCACAGCTTCAAAATCCAGTAGGCACTCGGCCCACGCAGCACACGGCTGTCACTTGGATCTTTAGTAGCCACAGTGGCTGCCACGCCGGAAACCCCAGCCGTCCTCCCACTGGACCGCACCCCCGGAAGTGCCTGTCGGGGCACCCGTGCTCCTCAAGCGCTGTGGAGGAGAAGTTTGTACCCTTGGGGGGCTTGGGGGTTCAGTGTTAACAAAGGAAGTTTCCCTTTCCCTTTCTCTTTTTATGCCTCCCTCTTTCTCCTGATTCTGTCCTCTGTCTCCCTATCTTACAGTTCTGCATTATTCTTAAGGTTGATTATTACCCTTCTTTCTTTGTTTTCTTTTTGACTGTGGACAACTGGAACCTGAGCAAGCGAGATTATGGATGGGGGGCAGTTGTCTTTTAGGGTGACTGTTCCTCCGTGGCCGTTCTCAGTCAGTCTTCCTCACCTTCCCTATCCCCCTTTGTGTTTCTCCAAACACCAGGGAGATGTATATTTTTACCAATCCAGATTCCCAGCTGACTTTTCAGTTACCTGTGCTGCATGCTGGAGAACCCAGGAATCCGCAGTTTACAAAGCATCCCTTTGCAAAAAGAGGAAGGTGCAGAGCTGCCTCGCTGGCAGAATAACCCACCATCTCACTGGACATCTTGCAGGAGGAGAAAACTCCGCCACACTGTGAAATGCAGCAGCCACGCTGGCCACGCAGGGCTACTGACCACTGGAAATGACACTGGTGGAACTGAGGAGTTGAGTTCTCAGTTTTCTTGGATCTAAAGTTAATCAGCCACACAGAGCTAATAGTACTGGACAGGGCAGGTCAAACAAGCCCAGTTTCCGTTGATGAAATCTAAGGCAGTGCACCCCTAGTTAAGAAAATTGTTGAAGGGTCGGGGGTTTAGCTCAGAGGCCTAAGTGCCTGCTTCGCAAATGCGAAGTTGTGAGTTCAACCCCTGGTACCAAAGAGAAAAAACAAAATTGTTGAGCATTTATGGATTTTTGTGTGCTGGATTCTTCATCCCCTCTTACAATTAAATCAGTCTGTGGAGACAGAGAAGATAGAGACAATAGATAGATAGATAGATAGATAGATATTATTTTCTTGGAGTGGAGCTTACCAGTAAATGTCATTTCATTGCATGTCCATCCAGGAGTGTCTTGTTCAGTATTTACCATCCCTAGGATACGAGCCAGACACTGCCCTTAGTATGCAACAAGGCAGGGCACAGATGCAAAGCAAAAGCAAACACCTGCCTTCAAAGAAAAGCCCTGCCACGTTCACCTGTGCTCTGCTCCCTCCCAGCCCCAGCCACTGGGTCATTGTCCAGGAGCCTAGAGAGGGCAGTGTGACCCGAGGGTCAGAGGAGCCATCTGCTGTGCTCCTGAAGTGAGATCCTCGCAACTGGGGACCTCAGTCACCTCGTCTGTAAAGTGGAAGCACTGGGGACACTTTAAGTCTTAAAATTCATGTTTAAAGTAACAATTTACATCTGAAGACTGCTGCATTGGCACGAGCTGTTTGTTTGTAAAGTGAATAAAGCAAGTTCCCCGTGTTGGAATAAATACATATATACATATGTGCAGGTGGATATGCACACGGTAACACAGAGATATACACACAAAGGAAGGTCCAGAGGGTACTATACACCAAGGTTAACAAAAGTCACAACCTCTGGATAGCACTGCAACAGTCTATGTGTCTTGACAGTGTAGAACTCCCTCTTACGTTACCACACCTCGTCCCTCCTCTCCTAATCTCAGGCCCCTGATATGGATGGAGTTGACTCCACCTCCTATTCCCAGTTCCAGTGATGAACATGTGACCAAGACCAGCCAATAAAAGAACAGCATCCACTCAGTTTAGGCATGTGATCCAGGCCAGCCAACCAGAGTCGAGCCTAGACCTTGCCTGGACCTATGATCAGAGAACTCTCTGCACTCTGGGAAGAGGTAAGTCTGCAGGTGCTAGGGACCATCTGGCCAGAGACTGATTGTCATGACCATTTTCTAGATAGGGAGACAGAAGCTGGAGGAAGCTAAGCACAGGTTCATAGTCCCACAGCTAATATATGAGGGAGGCTGGATTGAGATTCAAGTTTGTCAGTCTTTAAAGACCCAGTTTATTGCTTCTTCATATACATTCAGTGGTAACAGAATGCTTGACACATGAGAACTTTTCATAGTGATCCTGATCGTCCATGAGAAGATAAACTCCCACGAGGACAGGAAGCTTGATTTTTCTCTCTACAATGAAACACCCAGTACCTACCACAGTGCCTGGTACAGAGGGGCTTGCAAACATTTGTTGAAATAGCAGACAAATGAATGAATATATGAATGAATGAATGAATGAATGAATATATGAATGAATGAAGGATGAATGAGCGAATGATGTGTTATGTGGGGGTCAAGGAGACCAAGGTATAGGAAAAGCTTGTGCAAAAACCCAATTCAAGCCAACCTCTAAAGCACTCCTTCCAGCTTCACTGGAGACACATCTTGAAGGCTCAGACATGCTTCCCATTTGAAAATATTCATTTAATTAGGAAGCATTTTCCAAAACGGATGTGCCCTTCTCAATCACTGTGTCTGCCACGGACATTTGTTGAAAAGCCCCCTCCTCCCCCAGACATCAAAGCATGGGCTCCCAGGCCTTTCTCCTTCAATTACTTCCACTGGGGAAGGACAGCTGGACAGACAAGAAATTGGTCACCACACGCAAGATGTTTTCCCTTTGCATGAAACATGCTGAGGCAGAAGGCTGCCCTTAGGGTTCCTTTTGCCAGTGTAAAAGGAAACTGTGAACCAGCAAGAAAGGTTTCTCATGGGACCTCACCTCCTCCCCTAACAGAGGACCAAGAGCAATCTCAAAGATACACAGGTTTGTTTGGGCCACTCCCGGGATGGACATACTGGTCCCTGTGTTCTGCTTTGGTGTGAGGACCAGAGCTCTGCTCTGACCAGAGACTCTGCCTCTTTGTTGTCTTGAGTGTCTGCGTCACACAGCTGGGGACAGCAGTGGCTGTGGACGGCGATGGTGCTGCTATGTTGGAAACACAATGCTCTGTAAGTAAACACAGTTCCCCAAGTCCAGTGACCCATGGCTCAAGTTTGTGGAGTCAACCCTTGCCCTGAATCCTTCAGTGGCTCCCCAGTGCTGTTCTCTTCACCTGGTGAATTCTACTTAGCATCTGCGTAAATGTTATCTCCTCCTCCTCCTCCTCTACCTCTTCCTCCTCCTCCTCCTCTTCCTCTTCTTCTTCTCTTCCTTCTCCTCCTCCTCCACCTCCTCCTCTCAGAAGCCTCCTCAGCTTCTTCCTTCTAACTCCCTCTGGAAGGACTTTTGCCTGAGAGTTACAGTCCGCCCCTTGACATGGTACTGATGTCATTATTACAGACGCCCCTTCCTCCTCCTCATCCCACCACAGCTGAGTCCCTTCAGGGCCTCCTGTCAATGTCTGGCCTCCACTGGGCTCTTGTGAAGAGCTGTGGGGAGCAGAGTAGAAGAGCATAGCCTCTGAGCGGGAAGTACTGCTGGATGGCAGGATGCCCGACATGCCAAAGGAGGCCAACACAGCACACACTTCACCCCTATCCACGGGTGCAGGGAGGACCAAAGTTCCTCTACTGGTGTCCCAACAAGGAGACTGATTTGTGCCTAACAGGCCTCCCAGCCAGACAGGTCTGACCCTAGCTCTTCATGCAAGCTAGCTTTGCCCCAGAGCCTTGACTGGCCAATTTGAATCACAAGACAGGTCGCTTAGAATGAGCCTTCCAAGTCACTAGGGTACTAACAGACCTCCTTCATGATGCTCATAAAGTCACAGAGAAGCTAGGAGAGAGGACAGAAGCAAAGACGAGGAGCAGAAATTCTGGGGCAAGAGAGCCCTCTGAACTTCGCTGTGGTCTCCAGATCTACTCCTGTCCAGCAATTGCCAAAGAGCCAGGGCCGAGGAGTAAGAGAGTGAGGGGGAAGTTGGGGGCAACCTCCAACCCTGGAGATCTTTTCCCCCCAGTGTGTGAACTCTGGGAAGAAACTGTCTTACCTTTAGCTTGCTGTGTCCTACCTGGCACTTGAGGGGACAAACAGGCTGTGATATTTTGCTGCCCTTTGAGATCTGTCATGCAAAGCTCACTGGTATCCAGGAACTACTGACTTCTCTCGGTGTCCACCTCAGTGACAATCTCTTGAGGACAGTACGTTGACACTTCCGTTGTTCAGGATCTCAAACCTCTCTCTTTCCTAAGACGTTGCTCTAGAAAAAGCACAGGAGGACTTTTGGTTCCGTGGCTGTCCCTTCCTGCCTCAAAATGTATGCTTGAACACCATGCTCACATGCAGTTCATGCTCCCAGGTCAGAACTGGGACTCTGGCTTCACAGACTTCGCGCTGGGCAAGGGACTTAACCTCTCTGAGACTTGGCTTCCTTGTCTGAAAAGTAGGGTACTAACAGACCTCTTTCATCAATGCTCATAAAGATGAAATGAAATGAAATGAAATGATGTACGTTAAGGGTCAAGCAAGGCTTCTGGCTCTACAAAGGATCTCCTATCACCCATTATTATTTCTGTGTCGCAGTGAATTCATTTCTGGAATGAAGGCTTGCATTATACTAACTCAGGTTTTGTAGTCTGAAACAGTATGGCGAACAAACAAAAATAGATTTTTTCAGCCATGTATGTACTTAAAGCCACAAAAAGAATGCAAAAGATAAAGAACTGGTTTATGTTGGCTCCAGGAAGTGTCGTGAAGAAGTTTTGTTGTTTCTGTTGTTAATACATTCCCGATAGCCGCTTATTTCCTGGTTATTTGCCTCTCTGGCTCTGACTGGCTGGGTTCCAGTTCACTGAGGTTTTACTGCACTTGGAAACTATGTTATGAAGACCTTGAAGCCTCCAGGAAAATGAAAACTTCCTTTTTCTTCCCCTTTCTACTCAGTTGTGGTAGCCAAATCTACCGCCAGATTCAGAAAATTATTCCAATTTCAGATGTTCTGTAGCAGGGACTCTGTAACCATAAGTTGTCCCAGAAATGATAGTATTTTGGCATCCGGAGTGTAATTCCCTCCTCTGCCTCAGAGAGAGGTGAGAAAATCCTCTCTTGGTTCGTGCATCCCCAGCTTTGCCTAAGATCATGTCACTTCATATCTATCTAAGTCCCCTTTGTCTTCCTCCTCCAGTACCCGCACCGTCCGACTGCCATAACCCTCTGTCACCTGGGGTCCCCACCTCTAACAGTGTCATGCACGCACACAAAAATGTGCACACACACATCCCCACACGGACATCCATTATTCTTCTCCCCACCCTGTGCATTCCCATCGTTGGGACTTCTATTCAACAGAAACTTAAACCAAAGATTTGAAAAGAATCTCAAAAGTCACCAAGAATGCGAAAGTGTAATTACACCACTAACCAAAGAACCTATTTTTTTCTCCCTAAAAGCCTGAAAGGAGTTGGAAAACTCCAGGTCATGAAAGCCTGGCTTCCGCTCAGAGGTGGCAGAACCAATCACACTCACATCCCCAGAACAAGTTCCTTTCCTGTCCAAACAAAGTTCTCAAATGCTGGCCAGTCTGACAGCTATTAAACACAACTCCCTGCCTCGGTTACTTTCCTGTTCTTCTGTGCCTCTTGATGGTATTGCTGACTGCCCCCAACCAGCTCCTAAGTCCCTGTCCACGCTCTGGTTTGAAAGAACAGAACTGAAACCAAGCCCAAGGCTATAATGAGTGCTACAGTGCCATCTGCCGGCGATTTTCATAAACCAGCGTCCTGCTTAACCAGAGCTGAGCCCCCCCACCCCCATTTCAAAGCTGCCAGGAGGAACTGATGCTACAGCGTTGGGCGTAAGAACCCACGGTTTTTACTGTATTAATTTCCTTTTATTCTATTATTTAGAATGAATATTTATAAGCCCTCCTTCCTCCCCCTCCCCCCTTTTAAGGATATTTAAAACGCAAGATCAGAAGTCTGGGAGAGATGGACTCTGCTTCTAATTGCTTTTACTGTTGCTCTCATTACCACCATTATTATTGTGCTGTATTAATCAATAATAATAATAAACTCATTGGAATTTCAGTTTTACACACTCTTAATCCAGGCCCCTGAGTCAGCATATCACAGTTTATAAGAGGGTTTATAAGGCTATACGTTTATAAGGCTGTATAACACAACAAAAACAAAATATATCAATGAAGAGAAAGAAAGCCAAAACATGGGCAATTTCCAAAAGAACAAGAACTCAACTCACGCAGGGAAATTCTGACATTAAATTAACTTGCCTGTCACCTGAAAAGAAACCTTTCTATTTAATCAGACAAGCTCAATTTCAAGCTATTACATTTTTACAGAGCACCCCAAAAAAATTCAAAAGAAACACACAGGTTCTCCTTCATAAATAATCCTGCGTCTTCTAAGAGACGAGACGTATGAGCCCGCGCCGCGGTGTCCTCCATTGGGGTTGTTTTGCCTCTAGGCCTCCAGGTTCACATGAGACAGTGACTTGCCAAACTTGATAAAAAAAAAAAAAAAAGAGGGCAGTGTTCTTCTTTACAAGCACGGGTGGTGCGCTTTTATTTACAGTATTCCCCCAGAAGTGTGTCCGTAACATACAAAAATCAAAGACTTTCTTCCCACGTGCACGATATGGAGGTTGTCCCGAATGATCATCCGCATGGATTTGGACAAATATACGTGAAACAGTACAAACTGCAGACACATGCACCCCCGGCTCAGAAGTCTCCCCCGCCCCATCCCAGACAAGCCTCTTGGCTGGTCTGGATTATCCTTTCTACATGGGATGCTTCCGGCTCCTACCAGGCCCTCCTAAGGGTGCGTCCTTCGGGCTTTCGAGAGAAACTTCCAGCTCCTGCTCCTTCTATGAAGAGGGGGTTTGGTTAATATTTCCTAGTATTTTCAGCCCTTTCCTGGATTTCCTTCCTTTCCAATATTTTTAGTCCCTGAGGTTTTTTTTAACTCATTTATAATAAAGTCAAAACCCTTGGAAAACTTTTCATCAGTGAAAACACCCAGCTTTACTGCTCATTATTTTAGCAAATGTATTTTTGTTCCTTGAAAACTGACAGCCCAGCTCTGATAAAAGGCAGGCACAACACCGGAATTAAGTGGAGGTGTTTTTTTAAAAATGATTAATATATAAAACTCTCATTTAAAATGTTTGCGCTTTGCCATGAAATCGTCTTTCCAAAGGCACAAATTTGCTAGACCCAAATCCTTCCCGTTAGGAAAACAAGTGTTTATCAGGGCCAGGTTTGGTTTTTCGGCAGATCCTGATTAAATGTGTCTCTCAGCCTCTTTTTATCATTGCAAATTATTCACGGTCCGCAGTCTAACAGATTGAAACTTTGGGACATGATCAAAAACATTTTTTAATGGAAACTCGTCACGTCTTCTTCTTCTTCTTCTATTTTTTTTTTTAAATCAAGGTCTTTTCATTCACCTCCCATTCCCAGAAATTTGGGGAGGTTTTATGTAATCATCATGCATTCAAAATGCCTGCTGCTAATTTCAACACAATTTTCTGCCCTGTTTGAAAAGGATTTTTGTTTGGATTTAGTGGGGTTAGGGTTCAGTGTGTGTGTGTGTGTGTGTGTGCACCAAAGGGGGGAGGGAGGGAGGGAGGGAGGGAGGGAGGGAGAGAGAGAGAGAGAGAGAGAGAGAGAGAGAAAACAGAAATAGTTCTGCTTTGAAGTTCCCACATAATTACTGCTAAGATCTATCAAAATGTACTGGGAGACAGCGCTCCTGCTCCAATCTGGTGAATGAAAAGCCAAGCAACGTCCAGGAAGACTTTTTAAGAGAATGGATCAAATTAAGAACCAGAGCAAATGTAACTAAGGTAGACCAAAAGATGTCGTGATTTCCGTTGCTGTTTACTTTAGGGGAGCATTAAAAAGAAAAAAGGAAGAGGGAGGGAAGTCAAAGGAAGAGAAAATGAAAGGGAAGGCACTGATGGAGTGGGCTGGAGAAAGAGGAGAGCAGGAAGGGAGGAGAGATGGGAAGAGAAAGTAATATTTACAAGGATGTGAGAGCTGGTTTGTCTTCCTTGCCATAGAAATTGGACATTACATAGGGGACCCAGAACGAAAAGGGAGGAAATAGTCGGTTTCCCTTTTCCTTTTCCTTTGTTGGACTGTGGTTCAGGACCCTCGGAAGGTAAAATGGTTGCAAACTTGGGAGGGTTGTTCTTTCAGCGCTAATCAAACTGGCAGCTTCTTTGGGTAAAAGTTCTTAGTGTCACAGTGCCCCCTGGAGTCCCGCCTGGAAGGAAGCCGGTGTCCACCTTTCAGGTCCCCTCCCCACTCCAGCCCTGTTTTTCTTACTATGAGGGGAGGAGGAGGGAGGAAACATTTTAAACAATCTCAGGACCTTTTGAAGGTTGCCACTGGCCAGGAGAAAGGAGGATTTGGAGAAAGAACTTCCGATTTATTTCAGAGAGTTAGAAGAAGGGGAAGGGGAGAATAAATTTTCTCTCTCTCTCTCTCTCTCTCTCTCTCTCTCTCTCTCTCTCTCCTCCTACCCCTTACCCCCTTAATCCTATTTTAGTGGAGGTCTGACCTTGGAAATTTCTAAAAGACTTTAATCTCCTGTACTCCTGCTAAAAGGAGCTGAAAGAAAGAGAGTGTGAGGGTGAGGAAGAAGGTGATTTAAAGTTGTTTATTTATGAATGGCTCCCACTTCCCTGGTAGGAAGCATGCTAACTAGTTCGTTAGGCACTCTCTTGCAGCCCAAACCTTTCCCAAATTTTTTACTTCCTTTTTTGATCTCCTCGCTTTTTAGACAAAATGCACCCAATCATTAAAACTCAGCTGAGAGGAATGATTTTGAGCCTTTTGCCCCTGGGAAGACCTTGATATCCTCAGATGACTTGGAAATGCCCCACTGATATTTTCTGTAATTCCCATCACCCCCCAAGCTGCTCTAGAACAAACAGATTACAGTCATGTTGAAAGAAAGGGAGAGGGAGCAGAGAAAGAATGGTTTCCATACATGTTACAGAGATAGAAAAGAAGTCCAGACGCTGAGCCGGCTATGCAAATCTCAAATTTGAGGAGGTACGAACTCACTGGAATCATTAAGTATTTCATTTTTCAGATGAAAGGTTCTCCCTCGGCATTACCGTGTACAGCCCTGATGTAATTTGAAGTGTCATTTTGGAAGGGCCTTGGTGATTAAGTCTTTTCCATTTCTCTCATTAAAGAGCCGATTTTCCTGATGTGGGTTATAACTTCGTTCCAATCTGAAATTTTACCCAGCCCTCCTCCCCACTCAAAGAAGGTCTATATTTATGACTGATTTTGAAAGAATAACAAATCCAGTTGTATACTTATTTTTTTAACTGCTTTTGATTTTATTGAACTACAAAACGCAGAAATCACTTGACTGTCATTCTCAAAGGTCCATTTTAAATCAGGAGATATGTCAAGGTATAATTACTCATATTTAAAACATTCTGTAATTATAGGAGGAAGGAATAGAAAAATGGCTTTTAAAAAAAAGAGGCTATTGAAAGCAACTGACTTTCAAGAAATGTCTGTCTTTTATAAAGTTTATAGTTTTTTCCAGTAAATTATTTTACATTAATAACATTTCAAACATAAAGAATCATAAAGGTCCCTCTCATCTGCTACCACATCTGCTCACAGAAAAAGAAAAGAAAGCAAAACAAAACAAAACAAAACAAAACAAGACAAAATGCATTCTCAAAAATGCATTTTTTAAAGATCTCTGAGATGGAAATAGTTCTCAGGAAATGTCAAACATGAGCGTCTACATAATATCTACACAAAATAATAAATCAAAATCAGCTTTTTCCCATCTGACCCAACACAATAAAACAGGTTTAAAACATTGTTTAAGGAAATTATTTTTTTTTTTAGTTTTCTCCAAAACAACCCATAATAGATGATGGGATCTTTCCTATTGGGAAAGATAACATGTGTTTTCTTGTAACTTGGTGGGAAACAGTGTTTCTTGTTCTCGGTAAAGGAAATTAGATATATTATTTTGGGGAAAAGAATATAATATTTCACTGTGATACGATCCAACAAAAACTCAGGAAACTCAAAGTCCAACTGATGCTCTGCTAAAAATTCACACCATTGTGCCCCCTTTGCCGACAAGAGATTTAGGAGCCCAGAATGTCTGGGCGAACCTCAAATTTCCTGACTTTCAGTCTCTCATGTCTAAACAGCAAAGTGTTATTTAAACATTCGCTGGCTTTAGACCGGTTGCGTTTTTTTCCTCCCCCTTCTCCTTCTTCTGTTTCCTTCTATACATTTTATATCTTTGCCGGTCCTCGTTTCGCATCACCTGAAATGTATATATTGCATTTTAACCCCACCGGCAGAGTAGCTCTGGAGAAATCGAATCCCTTTTCTAGTGAGAAAGGTATTTAACAAGAAACGAGAAGAATCACAGAATCATGGGGTTTGCAGACTGAGAGAAAGTAGGGGTACAGATGGCACAGGTTAGCAAGAAAACAGATCGGGTGAAAAAGTTGCAGAATTGGGGTTCACAGGGTCCCAGACAGGACAAGAGTTATTTGGGATTGTGCTTAGCAGTACTGTACATGTGCTGTCTGAGAACTTTGCTTTTATGAATGTTTCACTTACAAAGTCGAATGCTAAGATGCCACGCTCGGTCAGGAGTCCTTCCTATGTACTGAAGCCCTCTAGTTCTGCACCATTTGTAGATTCAAGATCAATTTACTGCTGGATTGTTAATTACGGCAAAGCAGTGGCGAACCCGGCTTAGTTTTATGGGCTCTGCTTCTGTGCACGTGATCCTTGGGACTCTCGGGGACTTAAAGCTTAAATTTTGACTGCATTTTAAGCATTTGGGATGGAGAGGGTGGATACTGCAAGTAGAAGCTGTGTGTAAGTAGTTAGTTATTAAAATGGGCTTTGAAGTTCTCTGCTTCTCTATTAGTGTATTTTTGCATATTTTAAGGGTTCAGGCCAAAAAAAAAAAAAACTTTTTTTTTAATGAACCTAATTTGGATTTCATTGAATTTTCTGCCTGTCCTGATGTTAAGATAAGTTGGTGAGTTTAATTCCCTGACCCCTCTGTAGGAAAGAAAAGAAACTCTTTCTTGAAGAGATTTAGAAAGGGGAAGAAAAATCCTTTTAAAAAGGCTTAGGGGCCGAGGGAGTGGAGGGAGTAAGTGGCAAAGGAGGCTTTATTTTCTAAAGCTCAAATTCCAAAGACGAAGGACCGGCTGGCTACGTAAGAACTGAAACTAATTTACCTGGATCCTTTTGTGACCCCACGCTCTTGACTATTAAATGATTCTTTTCACTGGCCAATAAAACCAAATCAAAAGCATGTTTTGGGTGCCGGGGTGGTGCCTGACAGTCCCCCAAAATGAAAAGACAACTTTCTATACTATGTTTGTTTTTGCTTTTCCCACTAAGAGGATTTTCAGAGAAGGAGCCCGGGGCACTGGGGCCACCCTCTTGGGCTCTGCTCTGATGGGGACTCCTGTCCACAGAACTAAACTGTCCCTGCAGTATTTCCCAAGAAGGAAAGAGAAAGTGCCTACCAGCAGCCAGGACGACAAACCTGCATGTTCTTCGTGTGTTTCCCAAAGGCTGTTGTGAGACCCCTGCCTTGGCCAAAGGCTGGGGAACCGTTTGTCAGTCTTCGGTGGGGGAAAGCTCAGACTTTCTGGGCCTTGGTACCCCCACCTTTAAAACACCCTTCACTATCTTTTGTCCTAGAAGATGTCAGAGGAGTTGTTTGCAAAAGATTTAGGAGCCCTAGAAGCAAGTCGTTCCATAAAAATAGAGATTTAAAATAAATGATCACAGCCCGCCTCATTCCATTCCTGACATCTTGTTGGTTTGACTATATTAAAGAATTACATAAAGATGCCTAACAGTTATTACTAATAAGTAAAAGTACCCAGCACGGGCATTCAGTATGAAATAGGTAAACTTGGTAGAGGTAATAGATTTTCGAAGGCTTTTTTTTCCAGCTATAAACTGGAAGGAAAACAATTTTTTTGCCCTCTTTTGTTCTCTCCCTTTTTTTTACTCCCCTTCAGGTAGAAGAAGAAATGAAGATAAGATTATGTAATAATTACTATTCCTGGACCTTTGAGGCTTTGAGTCCTTATTTTAAGTTTCTTTTTTCTTTGTCTTTCCCCAGACAATGAAATGCACCCAATTGAAAAATGGATGAACTAAAGCTTTCATTGTTTTGCCAGCCAAATTGGATTGGTTTCTCAATTTGATTGAGTGCTTAGAAATTAGTCAATAAGGCAACTAATTAATAATTTGACCAGGGGCGGGGGGAGTCCCTGTCTCAGCTGCAAGTCTGTGGACTTTGGGAGGTGCCTTGCTAGGTAATTCTAGCAAAACCTCACCATGTTAAAAACCGGGAGGCCGAGGTGAAAGTGAGGTTGGGAGCCCACTCACTTTATATTAAGCTTTTTCTTAGGAGAACAATACGGTAGAGGGACGTGATGTGCAGCCATGAGAAGTGATTTCCTATCCAAGACAATAGTGTGGCCTATGTGACATTATAAACTACAGTCCATACCAGCCGTATATGATCATCTTGAAGAGCAAGTATTTATTGTGTGCAAGGTATTATGCTAAGCAAGCATGGTGAATATTTTATCTCGTTGAGTCTCTGGTCACACAACAAGATACATACTAGGACCCCCATTTTATAGGTAAGGAAACTGAGGCCCAGAGTGTGGAGTTCCCTACAGAGACGGTGAAATAGTGGAGAAATTAGCCAGAGTTTTACACTGAGATTGATGGATTCCAAAGTCCAGGGGGAGGTTAACCAAGGGATGTGTTGCCGATTTTCTTCTGCCTAAAGGAAAACCAGTGTTCCGGACTGACTGATTCAACACGTGGTCACGGAGAAGGTGGGTCTTTCCCTCGGAGCTTCAGTTTTCCCTGGACAAAATCAGGAAGATCCTCCAACAGTGGCTGCATAAAAGAGCCTCATCATCTAACAACCTCAGCTCTGCCAAGAAAAATGTTCAGAAAATATCAGATAATCTATTTGTACCCAGCAGATGGCTGACCATGAAAAGACACTGGGACTTTTTTTTAAATCTGCAATGGACTGCAAGAGATCCAGCAAGGCTTCATGATTTAGTTGTTAGGAACAAAACCATCCTTGGTTTAATTCAGGTGCCTTCACCCACTAGGAAAATGAGGCTTGATCGCTCTGAGTCTCAGTTTGCTGACCTGTAAAATGGGAATAACCATATTAACATGCATAGGGATTTCATGGGGTGGTGAGGATTAAATGAGAAAATGTTTACCCCAGGAGGGGCAGAGGGCCTGGCATATAGCGAGTGCTAAGTGCAACTCTGACCAAGAAGGATGGTGATGGAGACCATAAGCTGATGAGGATAACAGTGCTGGGGTGACATCTCATTCGTGGGGGTGATGATAATGATAATGGCGATGGTGATGATGGTTATGGTTGGTGACCATAATGGTAGTCACAGTAAAAATGGTGACGATGGTGATGATGATGGTGGTGATGGTGGTGATGGTTTCAACAGCAAAGGGGATGATAATGGCCTTGGTGTTAACCACCTCTGCTTATAAAGGAGAACATAGAGGTCCCCAAATCATGCTCAGTAGCAGCCTTGCTGAGATTGGAAATCAATCTTCCAGGCTGGCCTGTTCCCTTTTCCACTGCCCAGGCTAAAAATAAGTAGAAAGGATTTGGCTGAAGGAAC
This sequence comes from Dolichotis patagonum, assembly GCA_004027295.1. Taxonomy (NCBI): domain Eukaryota; kingdom Metazoa; phylum Chordata; class Mammalia; order Rodentia; family Caviidae; genus Dolichotis; species Dolichotis patagonum. Next base: position 30,388 of record PVJX010005552.1, on the reverse strand, counting down.
CTAGGAAGTGCAGGTCAGCGCTGAGGACCAGCAGCCTCGCCTTCCTCTACCCAGGCTCACTTTACAAGGAAGGCCAGGGCTGGCTTTGTCCTTACCAGACCTCAGTCACCTCCTTTGACTGACTCCGCCACCTTCCAAAGCCCACCTCCAGGCAGGGGAGTGAGGCAGTGGAGTAAACTGTGCATGTAACCCAGTAATTCATTTGCAGCTGGTCCCACCCTGAAGTTTGAGAAATTCACCCTGGGGGAATTGATTCACTTTCCAGTTTCAACTCAACACCCAAAATAATCTATTGAATCTGTCAATTACATTGTCAGGATGGGAATGAGTGGTCCCTCTAGGAGCTTTCATTCAAGGCTCTAAGAAACCAGAGTTAAAAGAAAAGGAGAGTAAGAAGAGGACAAAATATACACATGCTACATACCAAAACAGACTTACCATTGGACATTGCAGCCAACACAGACTCACCAAGAGCACTGAGTTTTCCTAACTGTGAGAGAAACTGGCTTTAGAATTCTAAAGAGTCACACCACCTTGACAGCTGCCCCAAGAGCTCAAGGCTAAAAAATAGAAAGGACAGGCAAAATCATTGCCCACAGGTATCCATGGCAGACATTGCTAATCAAAAATGGCATTCTCCACCAAGCCCAAAGTAGTCTCCCAACATCTCCATCACAGTGCTCCCAGCAGGCATAAGCAATCAATCTTGGGGTTGAAAATGATTTTCCAGTTGGCAAGTGGGAGCAAGACATGGAAATGACTGACATAAGTGTACTTCCTGAAAAAGTATTACATGACAGGTCAGGGGGAGGAGTTACCATATCACAGAAGGTCCAAGGAGCAGCAGCAGATTCAGACGTCGAAGCCTGTCATATTTGGAGCACTATGGACGCTGTTGCATTCATCTGCTTACCCACGCACCCCTCCATCTCTGCATCCATTCCTCCATTCACTTATTTTTTTTGTTTATCCACTACCTCACATATTTGCTCCCTCAATTAGCCCTTCTCTTGTACCTCTGTCACTCATACTTTTAATTTAACAAATCTTTGTTCTTATGCTATGTGCAGGCACTGTCTTGGATATGTCTTGGATATGAAGACGTAAGAAATGGACAAGAGAGACCCGGCTCCTGTCTACATGGGGCTTAGAGTCTCTCAACACAAAAATAGGGGAGAGCTTCCCGGAGGAAGAAATGCTGGTACTTCAGGATGGAGGGTAGAATGGGGAACAGGAGGGGACAAAGTCTCCCAGCTGGCCCTGCTGCAAGGGCCCGAAGGTGGACAGCAGCACAGTACGGAGAAGGTCGGGGAACACCCCACTGCGTGTGGGAAGGCGCGACGCGAGATGGGATGTGGTGCTACAGGTAGGAGCATGGGGCAATGTCCTTCTCGATCAAGAGTCCAGCTGTGGGCCTCACCAACGTATCTTTACAAGCTGTAACCAAAAACATAGCAAATGCTGCTGCTGAGTGCCATCCCATGGACAGGCAAGCTCGTGAAACAGTGCGGTGTGACCTTATTCCCCAGATCTAGCACAATGTGACTTTGAGCTCTTCCCCAAAGTCAAGATGACCGTGAAAGGTAAATGTTTGGACTGATCCAAGACGTGGAGGCAGCCATAGAGTACAACTATAGACACTCACGTAACAGGACGTCCAGAACTGCTTCAGCAAGGGGCAAGAATGCTAGGATAAGGGTGCCCAAAGTGAGAGGGAGTATTTTGAAGGGGATTCATCCAGTGTCTTTCACTGTCATATTTTTAAAATTGAAACCATCACTATATTTTTCAATCAGATCACCTAACCTCCAAGCCCCTCACCACGCTCTGTCTGGCTCGCCTGTCCAGCCTTCCCCCTGAAAGCTCAGGTCTAGAAAGGGGATACTTATGCAAGCCCCATGAAAGCCAGAATCTGTGTTTTGTTTCTGCTGCACTCCTACTGCCTAGGGTGCTGGGTGCAATGCTAGGTATCAGTGGTGGACTTGAGGAATACTGTAAATTGACAAAGGAGTGATTTTTTAACCCCACCCCTGGCATAGGGGCTAGCACCAGACACAGAGCTTTTAAGGGTTGAAAGAGAAAAGGGAGAAATGAGAGAGGGAAGGGAAAACTAGGAAAAAGGAGAAAGAGAGGAATAAGGAAGGAAGAGAAGGAAGGGACCAAAAAGAAGAAGGAAGGGAAGGAGGAAGACAGGGAGAGGACGGAAAGAAAGTAAGAAGAGGAGGAAGGAAGAGAGAAAGGGAACTGAAAGGAAACATCCAATGCAGGTACAAACCAAGATTTTCAAAGCTCTAATTTCTACACAAAAAAGATCCAGTCATTCTTAATCATTTCCAGAACAAAGTACTTCGAAAAAAACACAGAGATTCAGACTACCCGGCCTGCCAGGGCCCAGCGGCAGGAGGAAGCAGGCCTGGCGCTCCTCGCCAGGGGCGGGGCTCTTTCGGATGCTTTAAGCCAAAAAGCATTCTTGTGGCCTCGTAATTTCTGAGCGCTCCTGGCAGGGCTGGCTGGAACCAGGCTGGGTCTCCTGTGGAGGCTCGTCCTGGCCTTTCCTCAGCTCGGCCTCCTGGAACTCAGGTGGGTCAGGGCATCTGTTGAGCCTCAGTTTCCTCATTGGTGAAACAAAATAATGGAGTCAGAACATCTCTGATCTGACCCTGATAACCCCAACACCGAGCCCCCCTTAAATTCCCTTATTGGACTGTTTGATCAGCCCACATCTGTCTGAATGACATTAATAATTATTATCATGATAATAGCAGTGATTACTCTCACAGTAGCTGCCCTGTGTTGAAGGATTTTGTATTTCACCTTCATGATCACACTGTAGGGCAGATCTGTTATCTTTATCCCACGTATGAGGAAACTGAAGTTCAGAGAGGTCATATACCTTGCCCAAAGAAACACAGCCAATAAGAAAGAAGAGATGGAATTGGAATTCAGACATGTCTGAGCCCAAAGCTCACGCTCCCAACTGCCATCCGCAGTTCTAGCAGGTCCTGGCAGGATTGCTGTTTACCAAACACACACTCTGGCAGGGACTCTCTAGTTAGCTTGGGAGGCAGACAGAAGAGGAAGGATGTTTGCGGTGGTTACATCATTACTGTTGCCTGCCCAGTCTCCCTTGAACCTTTCTGTTTGCTTAGATTAATGTGCCCCTCATGCATACTCAAGTTTTAGATCATGTTCCTCCCCAACTCCAGTTCCCTCTAAAGGAACTAACCTCTCAGTGGCAGCAGTCATGTGTATTCCAGGTCACATGACCCATACCTGCACAGCCATAGTATACCATGGCTGCTTTCTTCCTACTGTGATTGGCTGTAATACTAGTCATGTGACCAAAGATCATCCAATCAGACCCTTTCTATGGTTGGCCTGAAATATCAAGAGGTTTCCTCTGTCCTCAGCTTCTTGTTAGGTAAGAAGATGGAGGGTTGGAGTTTCCCAGGTCCTGCTGCACCAATCTGCCATGGAAAGCAAACCTGTCAGATGACAGCATGTGGCCTGTAGACAGAGAAGCTGAGATGAGCCCTCACCCATGGGTGAGCTGCTAAACCAACTCCTTTCCTGTTCCTTCCAGTTAGTAAGCCACTATGACAAGGGTCTGAAGTGGGATTCTGTCACTTAAATCAACAGACTTCTGACTAATGGAGTTTGCTGACCAGCATTGTGCAACTGTGACCACATCCTCTCTCTCTCTCTCTCTTTCTTTCTCACAAACACGCACAAACCATCTACTGCTTGGAATTTTGAAACAGATCTGGAAAAAGAGGCAAGGAAGGAAAACCCTTGAGGGAAGAGATCCCAAATTGCCTCTCCTACCCATCCAGACCCAGCTTGGTCTCCACCCCATCTGTGGCCAGTGCGTGGGTGCCGAATGGCTTGAGTCCCCCCAGATCATGGCCACTTTTCAGTGCACAGCAACTTGATTTTCTTCTTCAGCTCATTGAGTCCTTACACAAGCCCTGTAAGATAGGGTAGATCTGTCTACTGTGCAGGGGCTGGGGAGGTAGAAATTGAGCAGAGCCATCAAGGTGTCACCGTATGAGCAAGTGGCGGAGCCTGGAGTTTTGAACCCAGAGCTGTATGACTTGAGAAAATCTCTTTTTAAATGATTACACTGGGCTGTCTCCCCATCAGTAGTTTGGTGCTTTGATGACGTTCCGCCTTTGCTCTTCCTGCTGTGAGGTCTACAATGAGTCCAAGCACATCCTGACACCCAGGGACACTGTCACACCTCCTGGTACCTGCGGACGCTGTCTTCCAGCTCAGCCGTGAAGCTTGGTTAGTCCTAAGGATGCCATGCCTGATGCAGCAGGCGCCTGTGTTTCGAGCTCAGGCGGCAGGCAGGCAGCACCGTGGTCACTTGTCATTACCAAGGCAAAGATAGGAAAATGAGCCTTTCTGATGGGTGCGGTTTCAAACAGGACAAAGGCCTCTGACAGCGGGGAAGATGAGGAGAATCGCAGATAATATTCTTGTCCCACTGCTTTGAACCCTCAATCCGAAAGCACTTTTAAAGATGCTCTCCAGGTACCCTTCAAACTGGGGGAGCAAGACGGGGTTTTTGATGACCCCGGCTCTCAGGCTGGCTCCAGGCTGACTGCTGGCCAAGGTCACAGTGGAGACCAGAAGCCCCCCTGCTGATCCATGTCTTGTTCTCCCAGCGCCTGCACTTTGGCTAGTATCTGTCGAGTACCCACTGTGTGCTAGATACTATTCCAGCACAGCCATCCCAGAGGTATCTTTCTAAACCATAGATCTGATCGTGTCATGCTCCCTACCTAAGCCTCCATGGCTCCCCATTGCCCAAAGGATCAAGTCCAGAAAATTTAACATGGCGAACAAGGTCACTCACTGTGTGGGCTCTTCAGGTTTGCCTCTTTCCTGCTCCCATCCTTTGCCCTTTCTAATCCGTGTTGTGGCTACACTACAAGTCTCTCTGCGCTGTGTCCCCAGTCACCAATCATGGACGCGTGCTTCTCCGTTTCCTTGGAGCAATCTTAGCAACACCATCACCACCATCCCCTTGTCTGTTCAGTGGTTGCCCAGCCCTTCTCACCCCCCAGCAGGAACAATTTTTTGCAGGAGACCTTTGAAGGCCACCCGTCCATAGCACTCAGTGCCTTTGGACAATATTGTTGGCTGTCAGGCTCTTATCTCTTTTCTTCTTCTCTGGTAGCAGATAATTCTTCCTCCTTTGGGAAACCCATTCCATGGAGTTCAGGTGAGGCTGACCTGGGTTCTCTACCTGCGTTGCAGGTGGTCACCTGTGTTACCCCATAGCTGACCACCACCCAGGACCCCCGTCTCTAGGCACCAAGGGATAAGGAAAAGAGCGTTTGCTTCCCTGCTTGGCTTCACCATCTGGCCGAGGTGGATTCATCACAGGTAGGTCGTCAACCAATATTTTTGAATCAATAAATTCATAAAGTTGCTTTCCAATTCAATCAGGCTAAAAATAGCTGAGGTCTCTCCCACTAAGAATCCTCATTTTATTTCATACAGGACCAACGCTCGCCATGGGGTGATCTGGGTTCAAATCCTAGCTTTGCTGCCTGAGGACTTGATGGTCTTGAGCAAGTGGTTTGAATTCTCCAAGGCTCAGATGAATTATATACACACAGTGCATAGTGCGGGACTGACACACAGCGACGATCAGGAAATAGTCCCAGTACTTAAGGGGTGGCAGGAAGTGCCCTGCACCAGGAGACCAGACACGTGGCCAGGAGTCCCAGCTCTGTCCTCTGCCAGCAGTGCACCCCTGGAAAAGTCACCAACCTTTCTGACCCCCAGTTTCCTCTTTGATAAAATGCAGATGCTAACGCGTGCTGAGCCTGCCTCCCGGACTCGTTATGAAGATCCAAGTAAGGTCATGCCCTTGAGGGGCAGAATCTTATCAGCACAAACTACAGAATGTGAAGTCTGTTACCATTATTCTGACGGAAGGTCCTGCCTAAAGTCCTATACTTTGTTCTTCCCAGGCACAGGCAGGAGTCTCTTTGGTTTTGAAATCTCTGGTGCATGCATCGGGATAGGTTTGCTGTGGTAACTCACAAGCAGGTGTGTAAGCAGCTTCACACAGTGACAGCGTTATCAATGGCAGCAGAGTCCCTCTCCTGAGGTGTGGGTGGGGACGGTCCGCTCCCCAAAGTCATTCAGAAACCCAGGCTGCTGCACCCTAGCACAGCTCCAATGCGTGAGTTCTGCCTTGGTTTGAACGTTGCCTCACAAGCTAATGTTGACATTTAGTTGCCATTGTAATCTTGTTAAGAGATGAGACCTTTAAACGTGACTAGGTCATGAAAGCTCGTGCCATTATCATGGGAGTCACTTCATTACCATGAGAGCAGGTTTGTTGTAAGTTTGGCTTCCTCCTGCCCCTCACTCTGCCTCTCCTCTGCTCCCTTGCTGTTCCGACATGTCATGGCATGGCAACAAGGCTCTCACCCAATGGTGGCACCATGCCTTTTGACTTCCCAGCTTCCAGAGTGCTGAGAAATATACTCCTTTCCTTCTACCTTACCCGGTCTGTGGTATTTTGTTACAGGAGCAGAAAACAGACTTACACAGCCTCCAAGGTGATCACGATAGATGCAAGGAGGCATTAGCACAAGAGGAACTAGAACTTTTTCCCTGATTATTTTGCTCATTGGTTGGAAAGACAGGAGCAAAAGTGGGGTTGGGAAAGGACCACCTCCCACTTTGGGGTGTGGTACCTATCCTAGGAAACTAGCAATCATCCAACTTCAGCTTCCGGTTGAGACACTTTTAGAATGACCATTCTCTTGAAATTTTTATTCAACATTGGCCAGTTTCTACTCACTTTTTAGAGTCTGTCCAATTGGGAGAATTTTCAAATGTGCCTTATCACAGTCACTTCTAGGACCCGGGGATCTCTCTTCCTTTCCAAAAGTGTTGCTAACTAGACAACCTCTCACCACTGGAGAAGGACCTACCCACCCTGGTCCACACGGTCGGTCATAGTCACAGTTTTCAACCTCAGCTGACTCAGCCTGGAATCTCCCACAGTACCCTCCAGGGCAGCAGTTTGCCACATCCTCTACTCGGCTGTTAATCTATGGATAAAGGGCGCCCGATAATTATTTCTATTTCGTGAGATCTTAAACGCTTACCTCTGTCATACTCTCCTCGTGGGAATTGATTTACTAGAGAGTTTCAGTGATAAGAAACCCTGAAACAGCAGCGATGTTTTCCCAGGAGAGCGTGAATATTCCCAGATGGGATGACTGCAAACGAGGTTATTTCTAGGCCAGAGAAAACTGGCTCAAGTAATTTCCTCTCTGTCAGCTTCGATCACTGCCTTTCACTATCCCACATGGAGCAGGTGAAACACCAGGATGCCACCGCCCCGTGCTCACCTGCCATCCAAAAGCCTGCTTGGAAGGAACAGCATGAACTTTAGAACCGGGCAGTGCAGCTGATGCCCGGGAAATTACCTGAATTCTCAGTTAGTTTTCTAATAACTGAGACAGATCTACCATCACCCTACATCGCATCCTGGTTGTTCCCACGGGGGGGTTTCCTACGGCAGACTCTGAGTCACGAACTTGTGTGCAGGTGATTTATTTGAAAAGCGATCTCTAGAAGTAGGAGTGAGCAAATGAGAAAGAAGGAAAACCCTTTATGTGATTGTGTTATCAAGGTCACTGCCATAGGAAACTGGCCGAGTGTATAGAATGCCTCCCTGAACCGTGTCCCAGCAGGACAGGAGGCTGGAATAGTCACTCCGTGACCCCCGTTAGCTGCCGGTTAAATTCTTCCATTACTGGATAGAGTTTTGAGCGCCACCCAGCAGGGAGGGTTCCCAGGTATCAGCGAGGGTCCTGGCACAGGTACAGAAATGCAGAACCCTTGTCCTTGAGGTCGTGTCCACAGGGAACTGTCCGTTGCTCCTGAAGATGAAATCAGAATGGACCAAAGGAGAAGGGAAACGGGGCACTGTGGCACCTGTGACACCTACCTAGAATTCTAACTGACAGATGAGATGGGCACAGCTGCTGGCAGAGTCAGTACGGCTCCAGGAACAGGGGCAAGTAAGAATGTAGAGTAACACAGTGACTCTGCAAGCCCTCTGTGGCCAAAGCAGGGTAACCAAGGGGTTCCTCCATGGGCCAGGTCTGATCAATCAGGAGCGGCCACCCTGCGGGGGCACAGTCCGAGTTTGATGGGAAGAAGTCGGTGATGGACTATTCATGTCTGCCTTGACAATGGCTGCAGAGTAATAGTCTGTCAGTTGCTAATCTTTAAATATATTTAAAATATATTGACTTTTCTCCAACTCTTCTTCATACCTAGAGGTTAATTGTCCTTATAAAATAAACATAACACTGTACCTCACCCTCTCATTTCACAAAAAGACTTTAAAATCATGAATCTGAAAATTCTTTGGGAAAAAACATAAGATACCAATGTGAGGGCTTCCTGGCCCTCTCTCCTTCCTTTCCCCCACCCCATGGTATTCTAAAAGCACTTGGTTCTCTTCTTACCCTTTAAGGGCACCAAAGGACACTGATTAATAATAACTCAAGGGGTCAGGGATATAGCTCATATAGCTCAGTGGCACAAGCTCCTGCCTGGCAAGCACAAGGTCCTGAGTTTGATTCCCAGTGCCACATAATGAAATAATAATAATAACTCAGAGACTTGTATTTGTCAGTGACCCTTGCACTCAGTCACTCAGTTGCTTCTTCTGTCTGTCAAGTTTTAACTTTGTTCATGGCAGCACAAGTCCCAGAATTTTGTTGGGGTCCCTCCACATTCACTCTCTCTGGTTTGGGAAGCACTGATGACCTACCTTCACTCCAAGAATGGAATTTTAACTGGTCCACATTAAGAACCAGCAGACTACATTCTATAAGTCAATCACCTGTCTTGTAACTAAGGGTTTATCCAACAACAGCCATTCTGATTCATTCCTATATGGTCCAAGACTTATTCATGCTCTATTAGTCTATGTATTAGTTACAGCAGCGATTAAATAGCTCATAGTCTGAAATACTTATTATCTAGTCCTCCAAGAAAACAATTATCCCTGACCGATACCAAACAACTATTCATTCAGTGGGAGCTGTGCTTTGTTCATAGACTTAAAATTTTTTAACTCACATCAGGCCATGAAGCCCAAAACTCGCTTTCCCTCTGGATGTGAAACGGAAAGATGGCGCATTCTGAAGCCTCTGCAGCCATTGTGGTTAAGAGGGAGGATTCATCTCTCTGCCCTCAACGATCAAGCAGAGGAGACAAAGAGCACCCCATTGAAACTGTAGAATAAAAGATAAATGGGGCTTTAACTAGGGCGGAGGGAATAAAATATTTAGAGGAGGGTCCGAGGGGGTGGTGTGACTGGAGTGGGCTGCACGGGTCGGTAGAATTTGAAGTGAAGGAGAAAGAGGGCGTGTTAGAGGAGGTGCTCCCCAGTCTCCCACCAGTTTCACAGAGACAGAAAGTGAGGCTCAGACACGCTTGATAACGTCCCCACAGTCACGCAGCTCACGGTCGCCACCCTTCGCCACGTCACCTCCTCGTCCCTGTGGCGAGTCTGGCTTCTCCTCGGTGTGCGAAGGAAGCCGTGGAAATCCCCGAGGCTCCCAACTGCCGCTGTCTCCTCTGCACCCCTCTGTGACCTGTGCTTTCCTGAGCGGTCGGGTGGGGACACTCTTTATCTGGCCACCTCTCGGGCCTCATGTGGGACTCCTCATGCTTGGGCGCATTCTCCGATGCCACTTCCTGGTCCATCAATCCCAGAATAAAATCCAGATTCTTCAGCCTGAGCCGAGGTCTCCCCTGGCCGGTCCTGTGCCCTCACCACGGGCTTCAGCCACTCACCTGTCACACCTCTCCTCCAGCAGTTTATGCTCGGCTCACCCCAGGGTCTTGGCACGAGCCGTCCTTCTACCTAGAGACTCTCCCCACGGTGACGTCTCCACTCCCACGAGCACAACCCTGATGGACCACACCACTTCCTCCTCAGGGCTGACCAGGCGAGACTCACACCCTGACCTGTCCTGCCCAAGGTCAGGGTCAGCAGGAAGCACCTGCAAACCTGCAGCTGGCTTTTCCCACATTACCTCCCGAGGCTGAGCTCGCCGCCCAGGGCTGCAGCTGGGAGAGGCGGAATAGGAGCGCGGTAAGCAAGCACGCAGCCATGGAAAGCCCCAGGCAGCTGAAGGAGGAGCCAGTGCCATTTGTCCCCAACAGTCTTCCTACCTCTGTGTCTCAAAACTGCCATCTTCCTTTCCTTTCCAACAGGCTACGGTCAGGAAAGTTCAAACACAGAGAAGATAAAAACGCACCTTGACCCCATCTTTCACTGTCCGTTGTCACCAGTTGAAGCTTTTACAAGGTGTTTTTGCATCAATAAAATCATACCACGCAAACTGCCTTGCTACCTACCTTTTTCACTTGAAAATCAGTCAGACCTCTTTTCACAGCAGTCTCTACATATCTACCGAATTTTTCTGAACAAATGCCTGTTTATAGCCCTGTTTGGAATACACCATCAGTTATTTACCCCTCTCTCAGTCAGAGACGTTGAAAGCATTTTCAGCTTTTCAAGACGCCGTCATCTTCTTTGCGTGTTTTTACACCCCTGTCCTGCTTGGTGTTGTTTGTTTGTTTGTTTGTTTGTTTCAGAATTCAGTCCTAGAAGCATGACCACCAAATCAAAACAAGCTCACATACATAAGGATTTTCATGTATGCCTCTCAGTTTTCCAGATCTACGTCTCAAAATTTTTTGCTCCCTTGGGGAAAAAAAATCACAGTTGCTCCACATCTTTGGGTTTTCAATAAATAAAGGTTCAGCGCCACGGTTTTTAAGTTTACCTTTTGATTCCTAAATAACTTATGCTTATAAAAAAAGTTATAAAGTAGTGCAGGAAACTCCTTGGAGACTGTTTTCTCAGCTTCTTCTGGGGCCCAAGAACTGTGAGCACTAAATTCTGCTGGTACACACAGTCCAAAAGACATCCTCACCATGCACCATGGGTACTACACTATTTGTCATGTGATGTGTTCGGACGGGCCCACAGTGTTCCATCCAAGGTCTTGGAGCCAAATGGACTTCAGAAATCAGAATCCTGTTGGATTTTAAGAAGAAAACATGATATATTATAATACATTATTTAACAGCTGGACATGAGTTCAGGTAACATTCTAATAACATGAAGAAAAGGAGGGAGGGAGAAAAGATCACACTGAGGGGGAATAAATACAGACTCGAAGGAGTCTGCTATCCGTTCAGGTTAGGAAACATCAATGAAATTTGCCTCAAACTTACAGTGAAAACTTGCAATTGTTCAAACTTCACGGGGTTTAGATTTACAGACAGCGGATTTACAGATGCGCTTCCAGAGTGAGCGTCTCCGGACAGAGTGTGCTGTGGGCAAGATTCAGCTCTGGGGTAAGTCTGTGTCCCAGACCATCTTTGTCTGCAGCCTTCTCAGCATTATTTCCAGTGCGTGGGTATCCCGCAGCAGCTTCTCCAAGCTGTGGGGCCGTGGGCTCGCGTTTGTGAGCACCCCGCCAACAGGGTTGCAGGTGGGACCCAGCGAGAGGAAGGCCAGGCCCCCTGGCGAGCAGAGGTGCTCAGCACACACGAGCACCCACCATGCTTCTGCGCTGGAGCAATCCTTCGTCCACTCACAGAGCGTCTTCCTCATAGGTCCCGTTAGAGAGCCCCCAGCAGAATCCCCAGGTTACACAAGGGGAAACGGAGGTGCCCAGAAGATGAGTAATTATAGGGAAATGGCAGAAGGTCTCCTAGTTCCCTCGCCATTCATCTCTTCCATCCATAAATTCTGAATATCAACAGGCTTCGGACAGGATACCATGGTACCTCGATTCGCCAACACTTTTTTTTTGCAAACAGACGCCTCTGGAAAAATTGTTTTTATTTGTGAGTTCTCATCTGGTGACCAACACACCACGGCCATCTTTCCCACAGGAGCACATATGTAGTCATCTGTTCCAGAGCCATGGCGTGAATTAAGTTCATGAACCCAGGCACCACTGTCTTGCACAGACCTCTCTCTCCATCTGCCTTACTCCGACTGTTTTTGTAAAAGAAACAAACTCAAACTAACTTGAGAAAAATGAGAGAATTTATTGGCTCAATTGACTGAAAAATGTATGTTTCAACAAGCTTCAGGCCTGGTTGGATCCAGGGACTCAAATGAAATCAATAGGGCTTGTGCTTATCTCCCCTCCCCGCCCTTATCTTAGAGAGCTCTTCTAATTCACCCTTAGGAAAATTCTCTCTATAACTCTTACAGTAGCTCTGGACTTAGCACCCTCTCAAATCTACTCCAGAAGACAGAGACTAAAGCTTTGACAGCAGTCCAGGAAGCCCTTAACCAAAATCTCAGTAGCCTGGGATGATAAGTTATGACCAGTTCTACCTACTGAAAAGCCCCAAGTGGAAAATTCCTAGACCCTATACCAAGGATGCAGACAAGAGGACATTGTGCTGTCACTGAGTTCAAGGACTGGGACCTCAGAGCTCGGTGATATGGATTGTGAGTCACAGAATTATAGCCTTATGTGTAATCAATCTTGCTCTGGACATGCTGGCGTGGTAGGATATGGAAGGCACTGTTCTGTTCACCTTTGACTTGGACCCTACTGAGTCCACCCAGTGATGGTCACATATACCTTTATGAGATAACAAGCAAAAATGGGGACCTTCCTTCTCCACCCCCAGGCTTTTCTCTTTATTATCCCAAATATTGTGCATTAGCTGCTTTAGGAGTTTTCTTTCTTTAAAGGTAAAACCATCATAGCCAAAGGGCTTCGCCCTATCCATCCTCAAACCTGAACTGAACCCACAGCTAACATGCCTAGCTTGGGTCATATACCGGCTTGAACCAGGGCAGAGAAATGGAATGATACGATTGGTCATTGCCTTCCTGTTGCACCAATCACAAGACCAGAGTGATGGAGTGCTTTGATTGGTTAAAGGCTTCTATTGAGCCCATCACTGAAGCCAGAAAGGTGGAGAAAGTTGTCTGGGCAAGTGCTTGGCCCTGGAGTAGGGAAGTGCTGATAATCCTAATGGAACCATCAGACCTAACAGTAGGGCTTTCTCAAAGAAAATTAGCATGATGAATGTTGAGATGGAAAGCAAACAGACTCTGGTATTCCATCCCTAATAACAAAACCGATTATTTGTAAGCACCTTGTTTCTAGTTCTACATTAAAGCAGTGTTTGCTTTCCCAAAAGAAACAAAGCAATATTACCAACATCATTAAATGCATCACCAGTGCCAGTGATCAGTCTGTGGTAGAATTCAGCTGGTTTATTTAGAACAGACCTGCCAAACAGCATCCTTGGCATCCACAAGATTGGAAATAAGGCCAACTGTGCTAGTGCTGATCACTTGGTGATAGTCCACAAGGCTCTATCCTGATCTGACCTGTGTGGAAGAGTACAGCAGTTGATTAGTAAGGTCTGGTCTGGGCACAGGCATGGGAAGGAGGGTTATGTTGCCAATGATTATTTCAATGGCACCTTCCTGCTGTAACATACTAAAACCTGGGTCTTGGAGATAAATACTTGAACATATATTGTGACTTCCTGGGGGGACAGGAGCTGAGGGTATGGTATGAAATGAAGTAGAATCTGAGCTTTGTTCTAGAAGGGAAGACCAGACCTTAGAGAAAGCATCTGGATGTAGGATCTCAACCTTGACATCTTCAGCCCTGCCTTGCGAAGAAATCTTTGCTCTTAATTGTAGATTCTTTTATAAACCTTTAACGTCAGATGAGCTTGAAATAGAGTCTCCCTTCTTAATGTAATCAGAAAACTGAAATAATACAAAGAAAAACTGTGTGTCTAGGACACAGTTCCATTTTATGTCCACAGTTTCAGGATAGCACCTTCCTTGCTTCTTTCTTTCCATGGGCATCTTCAGAACACAAATGAGGGGTAGACAGAATATAGGCAGACAGAGGAGAAGAGCCTAAAGGACCCACATGCATGCCCTTACTATGCATGCAAATCCCTCAAGCTCTCTCTCCCTCCCTCCCTCCCTCCCTTCTTTGTTTTTTGAGGCAGGGTCTCACTATGTAGTCCAGGCCAACCTCACACTCACAGCAATCCTCCTGTCTCAGCCTCCCAAGTGCTGGGATTATAGGCGTGTGCCACCATGCCCAGCTCCTCGGGATCTTGCTAGCAGGCAGAGCCTCACACAAGCAGCAGATCTAAGCTGGGTCTGGGACTCTACATTTCTAACACGCTTCCAGCCAGTGCAGAACATTGGTTGGTGGACAATGTTTGGGGCATCAAGGGCTTGGTAATCAAGACCAGGGAAGATGGTAAGACCAGGTGCTGTGGAGAGACAGAAGGGGACTAAGAAGAGGGAAGCGGTGCCTGGGGTACGGTAGCAGGAAGAAGGAAAATGGGCAACTTTCTGAGCATCTGTTTGAAGGTGGCAGCCTAAAGCTTGACACCCACCACTGTAATCAATGAGTAAAATAAAAGTGTGTCTTCCTTCTTTCCTCCTTGCTCTTCATGGTGCTAAGAAATAGGTGGGATTGCTGTTTGCCTCCCCCCCTCCACCAGCACCTTCACATAGGGCAACCGAGGCTCAGTAAGTCAAGTGATATTAACACTCTTTCTGTTCTTTTCCCTTCCTTCCTTCCTTTCTCTCTTTCTCTCTCTCTCTCTTTCTTTCTTTCTTCTTTCTTTTTCTTCTATTGTGGGTAAAGAGTCAAGCCCAAGTTAGTAGAAGTCAGCTCATTCCTACTGATGTTAACTTCTCTTAACTTCAACCTTAAAAACGATCTAATGGCGTATGAAGAGCCAGCAAAAGGCCTTTATCCAAAACTTTCCAAGCTCTCCAATAATGAGGCCAGTTGGAAGCTGTTAACCTAGATGGGAACCAGCCAGCAGCAGGTGAACGGCGCGCGACCTATCAGCACGGCTGGGAGCTGTAATCTGCTCCTGGCTTCCTGGTCCCCTTTGCAAGGGGCCCAGGCTGCAGGTGCACCTGACGCCAGTGAATGGCATCCGGGCGGGAGACTGGGTCTCTGCCACTCAGCCCTGGCTGCCATGTGCCCCTGCATCCCAAGCACCAGGAGAGCAGGGCTTCCTTGGGTTAATATATAGTGCTAATGAGGGGTAGCCAGTGGGGAAGGCAGGGTCTGCTTGATCCAAGCTTGGAAGGAAGCCAGGGTCTCTCTCTCTCTCTCCCACTCCCCCTCCCCAGGTTACTGTGCTGCATGGAGAGATTAAGATGTATAGTCTGTAAATCTACTAACTTTTTCCAGGCCTCTCTAATGAGGCTTCCTATAATAGGCCATTTCTCTTCCTTGTATATGTGTACACACTCATGCACACAGGCACACACACACATACTCACACTCCGTAACATAAGCCATATGGAAATTAAAGCACTCCTGGTTCTATTTTTTAAAGCAGACTCTATAATGGGCAACACTTTTTTTCCCCTTCAAATGAAAATCCACGGTTCACTGATCCACACTGCCAGTGAATTGAGAAGGTGGTTGGAGCCCACTGGCTGGGCTTTCTCTTAAAACTGAAGTGCAAGGGCAGCAAGTAACTGACCAGACCAGCAGTGCAGAGTGGGAACCCAGCACCAGCCAAAAATCACACTCAGCTCTGGGATTCTTGCTGAATGAAGAAACACGAGCAGCACTGGGCCCTAGGTGCCCTTAGAGCAAGTCCGTTCCGTCCCACATCATTCAGACCCTCACCTACCGAGAGGAGAAGATGCTAGCTTCTGACAACACCTGTATCTTCCACTTCCAAAACGCACAGTGTGGAACAGGTGATGCTGAGGCTGCCCTCTAACCTATGCTTTCCCAGCAGCCAGCGTTTTGATCTCTATCACAACCGCAAGGAGGAATCTTCAATACCAGGCAGAGTTTTAGCCCAGCCAGGGTCGAGGGCTCTGCTGACTCTAGATCTCTGAAGAGCAAGGACTTCCCCAGGCCTGTCTCAGGTATAGAAGCATCTGAACTCAAGACGTCACTGAAAAGTTTGCTAAACATCTTATTCTCTGGCCACAAGGTAATAAAACTTAGTTACTTTAAAAACAAAACTATTTTTAACTTTGTGACCAGTTAGAAACAGAGAGGTACCCCCCGCCCCCTAGCCTGTGACAAAGGGGAAACCAAAACCTATAATTATGACAAAGAAAATAACAATAATGGGAATACAGCATATTTTAAAAATCGCATGGGAAGTGCCCAAAGCTGTAATCAGAAGCAACAGTCATAGTCTTAAATGCTACTATTATTATACTTGAAAGGATACAAATAAATGTGCAATGCGTCAACTCAGGAAGTTGAAAAGAACAAAACAAAAGTACAAAAAGCTATTAACAAAGGGAAAAGGAGAAATCATGAATTGGCATTATAAAATTTTAAAATAAAGAGACAGACAAGGCTCCAACGGGTTTAATCACCAAAAAAAAAAAAAAAAAACTATAAGCAAGATACACATAATTATGAGGAATTGAGTTGGTGGAATAAGCATCAGGATGGGAGAGATTAAAAATAGTGAAGCCCCTGAATCATGTGCAAAAAGTCTATGGTAAAAATACCATAGCCAGAAAATGAACATTCTTATCAATTATAAAAATAGTCTCCCTATGTCTATCTGAAGCACCCTTGCAAATGAATTTTTTTAAAAGAGAGAAAAACATGAACAGGCAACTCAGGACAGAATTCATATACAAAGGCAATTGGTAGATTAGAAAATGTTCAAATGCATGGTCAGGGAGAGAAATGGAAATTGAAGCAAATGTGATACTCTTTTTCTGCTACCATGTTAATGAAGTTTTGTTTCCATGGTCTTTCTGTGAATGGCGGCATCCAATAAGAATGGATATGGGGCAACAGACAGGTCCAAGAGATAAATTAGCACGTGGGTTCATTTTTTCTTTTAAAGAAAGGCTTTGGGAAGATCTATGGTTCTGGGGTTTCAAGGTAACAAGAGAGTCAGTTTGGGTGAGACGCAAAAATAAGGTCAAGTCAAGAGTCAGGACACCTGGTTCCAGGCTTGCTGCCTGCCACCGACAACATGCACGGCGTCGATAAGTTATTTAACTCTTCTCAAGCTCCATCTCATCCACTGGGCAAAGAAGGAGCTGACTCGGATCTAAGACCTTCCCCCAACTCTGGTGTTTTGTTTTATTCTCCTCATGATGCCAGGGTCTTCAGGTGCCTTTGGGATGGCAAAGAAAGAAGATTAATAGAAATGAGAGTCAAGAAAGACAGACTGTCAAATACAAAAGAAAGTCACTAATGTGTCCCCTGCTTCATTTTCTACAGTTCTTACGTGAGCTGTGTTGTTGGGCACGTGTAAGTGCTCAGTTAATACTTGTTGAACTAGTTAAGGAATGGAATGAATGAGATAGGAAGTCTACTTCCCTAAGTCTTTTCTTGATCATCATACAATAAAAATATCAATTGATTAGTTAAGAGCTTTCAAAAATAAATTGTAAGCCAAAAAAAGGACATTGTGGGACGCCATATCCTTACCCCAGATTGGGCCCCACTTACCACTTGAAAATAAAGTCCCGTAACTGTGGCAAAATGACCCCCAAGCGGCTGGTCATTTCGGGGGGGGGACCAATCAGGCTGGAGGAGGAGGATTCTTCAGAACTAAGTTCTGTGGCCAGTGGCATGTACATGGACTGAGTGTGTACAGCGACCCTCACCTGTCACCAAAAGTGCCAGCCTGTCTTTGCTTGGTCAGACTTTGGTGGTCAGATGGCAGGAGCAGCATGGGAGCAAAGCCACATTCCACAGGACACATGCTGTCTATGACGCTATGGGCTAAAACCACATCTCAAGGCAAGGTAGCTTCCGCGGCAGGGACACCCACTGCAGACATCACAGCTCCCAGCCCTTCCCACGGTAGCCAGCCTCTCAACCTTTCTCACTGAAGCCTTCCCAACACCAAAGTCCCAGGCCACCAATGCCACACAATGCAAGAATCATCCCACGACCCAAATGGATCTGAAGCCTCGGAAAGGACATGGTGTCCTTTTCCCAGCTTTGTCCCAGCTCAGTAGTGGGTGATAGGGACTCAGTGTCCCCCTCCCAGAAACTCATGTGTCAAAGTCCTAACCCCTGGCACACCGGATGTGACTTGGGAGCAGGGTATATAAAGAGGTCATGCAGTTAGAACGGGTGGGGCCTAACTCAGGATGATCAGGGGCTTCCTGAGAAGAGAAGATCTGGACATAAACAAGTAGAGTGGGACAATGCTGGGAAACCCCAGGACAGAGGTGCCACTGCAAGCCAGGAGAGAGGCCTCCAGAGAAACCCACCCTGCAGACACCTTGACCTTGAACTTCCAGCCTCCAGAACTGTGAGAAAAATAGTTTCTGCTGTGTAAGCCATCCAGCCCATGGTATCTTGTCAAGACCCTAGCAAAGGAAGTGGCAACTGTGTGGATGATTTGTTAGATGACAGCCACTAAGCTATAAGAACATACCTAAACACTATGGTTCTCGTCACCCAATCCTACGTCCAGTGTGAATCCTGGGGAGTGTGCAGGTGTGTGTGTGTGTAAGGAGAGAACATGGCTCATAATAAAAACTGTTTGCAATGTCATAGCCCCAGATGAAGATGCCCCCCGCAGCGTCTCTGGACGGTCGGACATAGGTGACTGGAAGAATGAGGGTATGGCTTGTTTATTCTAATCAGCTCTGCTTTTCCAGTCTAATAACCTCCACTCCATCTTTGATACCCTGTGCCAGCCACTTTCTGCCTCAGCTGTCTGCACTCATGTAATCCTCATAATCAGCCCACTAGTAAGGACTGTGTCTCCATATGAAAACAGGGAAACTGAGGTAGGCAGAGGTTAAGTAACTTTCCCGAGATTCATGAAGCAGAACCAGGTGCCGGACCACCCTGGCTTCACATCCACGTCTGTGACCAGCAGGTACCCGGCCCCATCCATGTGCCTGGATACTTCACTAGTTTACTACACATTTATTTGAACACACTTGGTTTTGCGTGAGATTTCACAAGTGTGTGTGAGCACACACATACACACACACACTTGGGCACATTTGGTCGATCTCCATAATTCAGCAGTCACTTGAGTCCTTTCCATTGGAGGTTCACAGTTTAATTGGGCTCCAGACCCCACCCTTGGCAGGGTGGCACTCCTCTGGTAAACAGATGGAGGAAGATCTCAGATGTGCCAGGATCCTGAGTTCCAGCGGCCTGACCCCAGGGTGCTGTCGGGCAGGGACAGGGGAAGCAACTCATTCATATTTTATAAGTTTGTTTAATGGAGCCTTATTTTTCGGGTTATGTATTTTTAAAGACCACAGAGCTTAGATTGATGGAGATATTGCTCTGGTTCTCTTCTTACATGCCTGAGAGCTGGAGGAAGCCCAGCCCATCCGGGGCCAGGGGGCTCAGGGAAGAGCCTCAAAAGGACAAAGCTACCCCAATACCTATCAGCACGGACCTGGTGAAATAAATCAGCTTCAGCCCTGTAACAGAATCCACGCAGTTGTTGAAAGAATGAACCAGTGTATAGGTCCTATCAGGAGAGTGTTCCAGGCATGTCACTGAGGAAGGCAAGCGGCAGAGGGGCAGGGAGCAGGGACAGTAGGGTCCTATTTGTGATAGGTGGGTGTGTGGCATTAAATAAGCATCTGGTACTGGTGAGCAAACTAGAATTTGCATTCCAGCTCCACGAATGACTGAGGGAGCGACCTCGGGTTTTCTCAGCCGCCGTTTGTCCTGGTTTCTTCACCTACACAAGGAAGGGCAAACATAAAACCCTAGAAGCCACTCTGCCAGTGACATGGAGTAAGCGTGAAACGGGGCGATGCACGGAAACCGATTTCATTTCGCTGGTGCCTATTCATTAAGCTCTCAGAAAAGCACATCTTGCCAGCTGAGTGCGACGCGCTTGTAACCCCAGCAGTCTGGGAGGCTGAGGTAGGAAGATCACAAGGGGAAGCCCAGCCTGGACAACCTAGTGACTTAGTGAGACCCTGTTTCAAGATAAAAGAAAAAAGGCTGGGGAGGCTGGGGAGGTAGCTCAGTGTGGGGTTCAGTCACCTTGTTCCAGGGCTCCCCACAGTCTCGCTTGCTGCGAGCCAGCTATAGCTGCCACCCCCCAGTCCCGAGTGCCTAGGTGGGAATCAGTGAGGTCGCGGCCTCAACTGCAGGGGTAACTTCCGGTGCACTTCCGCCAGCCGTCAGTGCCATGCCGAATGCAGCTGCCTCGGTTGGGTGCATTTTTCACAGAATTCGTTAAGCTCGGCCGTGAGCAGTGATCTTTTTCAGTGCTTTTATCGGCATATGTTTGGGGTGTGTATTGCAAGCATTCATTGTGTGATACTTATGCTGCGTCTGCTTTACCTCCTCACCCCACCTCCTGTCTCCTTCTGGCCTTAGATTCTCTTCCCATTACCACAGACTCCATCTCCCTGTGTCCTGTCATCCATGTTTTATTTTTCTCTTTAAGCTCTCTAAACTTTTGGGTTTCTCACATAAGAAAAACCATGCAATATGTAACCCCTGTGTCTGATTTCTTTCCCTTGGCATTAGAGATTCATGATGTATTTATTTTCCTACAAGTGACTTAAAAATAATCCTTATTCATGGCTGAATAGTACTCCATTGTGTTTAAATACATTTTCTTTATACATTCGTCTGTGGATGAGCATATAGGCGACTTCCAAGATTTACCTATTATAAACTGTGGGTTGGCATGTGCCACTGTAACACGAGGTCTTTAATTCTTACAGGATACTTGGGAGAGGTATTGCTGAGTCCCATTGAATTTCTAGTTTTAGTTTTTTGAGGATGCGCCATGTTGGAGTCAGGGTATACAAGGGAATATATTTAATATAGGACACATAATTTATAGGATTATTTGATAATATTCACCCAAAAAGTCAAATGCAGAAAAGTGCAGATTGTTCCACGCACTGGAGACCCAAAGAATCCAGCCGAGGGCCTGGATCCCACAGCGACGTCCTGCACAAGTCCAGCCGGAGACCTAGAGCCCACAATAATGTCTCAGCAAAGTCTGTATCAAGGCTGCACTGAGACGGTCCAAAGGTCAGCAGTGGAAGCTAGAAAGTCTGTGCCGGCGGATGACAGATCTGTGTCAGCAGTGAGGGATCTGCACTGGAGCCAGGAAGTGACCAGAGCTCCCCGGGAGAGAACCACAGCCATTCTCAGTGACAGCGAGGACCCACTCCTCCAACAGTGAGAACAGCTGAGTTCCTACCAGGAAAACCAGCAGGACAAGCTTCTCCAGGAGAATCAACAGCACACACTCTCTTCCCCTCCAGTTCTCCTTTTATGCTGTTGGCAACAATCCTGAGATGGGCCTTCCACACCCGGCACCACGCTGATTCAGCTCAGCTGTGTGTTACAAGCTGACCATTAGTTAACCCACCCCACTCTATTAATTTCCATAGTGGATGTATTAGTTTAGGTTCTCACCCACAGTGCGGAAGTGTCCCTTTTCCTCACAGCCTCAGCAGCACTGTTTTTTTAATTTCTGGATGATAACCATTCTTTCTGGAGTGAGATGGAATCTTAGTGTTGGTTTGATTTGCATTTCTCTACAAGCTAGAGATGCTGAATCTTTTCTCTTGTATTTCTTGGCTATTTGCACTTTTGAGACATGTCTATTCATTTCAGTTGCCCATTTTTTGATTGGGGAGGCGCTCGGGTTTTTGAGTGTCTTTTAATAGAGGAGGCAACTGAGGCTTGAAGAAGTTTGCTCAGGGTACACAACTGCCAGCAAAGCTAGAAATTGATTCTAAATCTACCTGGCTGCAAAACCTAAGCCTTGTAAGGGTCACACAAGAAGGGATGAATTCTTATCCCAGGCAGTGAAATAAATACTAAAGAATGTATCACTGCTGTCTAAATAATACTGCTTTGTGTTGTGTGATGACAGTAATTATTCTATAAGAAAAGGGTTCTAATGTTCTAGATTTCTAATTTTAACGAGTTCAAGATTAAATTCGTTTTGCTTAGTTGGTTCCTTTAGTGTAGGACTTGTCCAAGCCTTTGGTACATTCAAACCAAAAGAATCTCTGGCCCTTGCTTGGTCCTGGGACCCTTTTCCAATGAGGCATACCCCAGGTCACAGTTCACTTCATCAACGATAACCTACAACAAACACGCCTACACAGGAAAAGATTTCCAGGTCTCTCCTAAAATCATGGCTATGCCTTGGGCCATCACACAAGCTCCTGATAACGGAAGCTCACCTAGAAGCTCAGGCCACGCTTCCCTCCCTCCCTCCCCTCCATGGGAAGATCCAGAAATAATTTGCCACCCACCAGTTTGGGGACAGATGAAGGAGTCCAGTGTTCATCATGTGTCATTTGTCCATCTAGCTCGATGGATGTCTTTAAATCATATGTCGCATAAAATGTCAGTGTCACAGATCTGCTTTCTCGCATTCTCAAATACCATGAAACATTAGCTGTTGCCTCTTCGGGAGGCTCCTTTGTGTTGGGGTCGTCTGTTTTTGCAGTTTTGTGGCTGAGGCGTGAGCGTGGATGTGTGTGGTACTGGGGATTGAATCCAGGGTCTTTGCACTGAGCTGCAATCGCCAGCTTTTCTGGTTTTTACTTTGTGACAGGGTCTTACTCGGTGAGTAATTTACCCAGGCTGGGTTCGCCCTGCCTCGGCCTCCCACGTGCTGTCGTTGCAGATACGTACCCCCACACCCGGCCACGACCTTACACCGTGCTCCAGGGTGTTGCACAGTGGCACTGTGGATTTGCCTGGAAATGCAGCTGCTTTGAACCCAGGTGCTCTGTGTCCCTGGAAACGCTCTCCCAGGCCGCAGGCACCGATGCTGCTAACACGGGTACTCTAGGGACAGTCCCTTCCCTGCTTCGTCTGCCAGGTGTGAATCCTGACCTCTGCAGCCTAAGTCCTTACAGCGGTGCTCAAGCAGCGAGCTGACCGCAAGTGTGGGCAGCTCCGAGTTCCAGTCCTGGGGCTCCGCCTGGGTCTGCCGGTTGGACGCCAAAAGCCTACAGAGAGATAGTGACGTCACTTCCTCCCAACTAGGCCTTTCCGTTTTGCAGGAAATGATGCAGGACGTCCTGTAACCAGGGAGACCTTGCAGGGACCGAGTTACTGTTGCTTCTTTGTCCAGGGGGGTCATCCCAGGAAGGGGTCTGTCCTGTGGTCCTTGTGGTATTCACAGAGGAAAAGGCCTCACTTCCCCGTGCTATTATGCCCGGCCACCAAGCCCAGGGCAAGCACGAGCTTTGCCTTCCAGCCAGGGACAGAGCGAGCCCTGCCGTGCCACACGGGTCACCTTCTGCCTGGGGCCAAGAAGAGCGAGGGTAGGAAAGGAAAGATTATTGACTTGCAGAAAACACTCGATCGTAACCTCATGAGCCAGTGGGCCATTTATCCCCGTTCCGGAGCTCCTGGAAAGGTGACCGTCCATCAATCCGTGCTGCGAGCTTCCCCTTGATGAGCGATTCCACCACCGGGCTAATTTAGCTGATTACAGAGGAATCTGAGAGGAATGGGCCGCCAGGACCTGGGCCCGGGCCAGCAGTGCATTAGCTGCGCCCCTGGCTCCATCGCCCTGCGCTGGGCCCGATAGGAGCCTCTTATTCCTGCAGCCGCGTCCATCCGATGGGCTGGGCCGCTGTGAAACTGGGCCGGCTTATCAGGTGCTGGGTGGGAACCCACAGCCGCAGGGCTTGGGCCATTCTGCCCTCTGAGTCCTTGGCCAGGGAGCCTGACTTTGAGGACACAGGCCAGGCTATTCTCGGCTGTCCGGCTGCCCAGCCCTAATAGACGGGACGCAGGAAGAGACAAAGAGGCCTCGGTGAGCCCTCAAGGCGCCTGTCCTCCCCGACTTCACGGCACACGAGGCTGGGGAGGGGCCCAGCTTTCTCTGATATGAGAGCAACAAACTCACACGTAGGTGGAATGCAGGAACAAGACCCTGGGAATCTCTGTTATCCTAAAAGAGAATTCCTTCAGAGTCTCCTAAATACCCTCTAGCAGCGCCCACCACTCCCATCTTTTGGATTGGAGTCCTTCCCTACTGGACATATCCTAAAGGAATTCAAGTGTAACCATTGTGGAGTTAGCCATTTACACTTTAGCAAGAATCAGTCTGCCAAAACTATCTAAGACTCTGGGGATAGAGTAGAAGGATAAGTTTGAAAGGCAGGAGTCGATCCAGAGGAGAGAAGGGCTGAGAAGGGCTACAGTGAAAGGCATAAAGCCACTGCTCCGTTCTCGGCACAGAGAGGGCACTAGCTTTCAAGAAAGGCAGGGAAAAAGGATGGCAGTGGCAGACTTCTGGCTCTGTCAGTATGGCCCAGGGCCTCCAAGTGCAGAAACCACGTGTCTTCTAGTTCAACGTCTCCTTTAAAGAAATAAAAGCAAATGCTCTTACGTGGCTGGAAGGTGACATCAGGTGTCAGTCATTCCCGTGCAGCAGGGCTGAAACTGCTCTTCCCCCGGCCCACCTTTCCTCTGATGACACCAGGACACACACAACCCATTTGTTTATTGCTCCAGTTTAACGCCCCAGCCCAGTGGTACTGAGAGGTCTTCCGGTGGCAGAAATCAGGCTCCAGCGGACTGAGCGGAAGTGAATGCGCTTGGTGCCTGGGGCTTGCTTCCGGCTGCCACAGCTCTGGCCCCGCGTGGCTGCGTCCCGGCACCAGCAAAGCATGCCAGGGTCGGGCTGTCTCCTGCCACCTTCTCCTCCCGCCAGACTGCTTCACTCCCAGGCTGTGCGTCCATCTGGGGCTCCGCAGAAGCCACCAGGACCCACCCGCACCACATCCCTGCCCCAGCCCCAATTTTGCAAGCTCAGCAGAAAGGAAATAGACCCTCCCCGCAGTCCTACCCAAATCCCTGAGCTGGTTTCTGCCGAGCCTGGGTGCATCCCTCATTCATTCTGCACACGCACGAGGCCAGGACGAGGCCACAGCGAGCTGCCCGGAGAAGGGACTTAGCCTCAGAGACAGGAGCGGCTGGAGGCCAGGAAGGCAGATTTCTTTCTTCCTCTCAAGGAGTCAACGCTAAAGAAGCTGCATGGCCCCTCTCTGTCCCTCGCTGACTCCACCCCCCTTTACAGAGCACCAAAGCATAGTGAGTAGACCACCGCTGTGTGACCTAGAGCTTGCGACTTAACCTCTCTGAACCTCAAGTTTCCTCATTCATAAAATGAAGTCAAGGCATCTCTAGCACAGAATTCTAGAATTAGATGAATCATCTATGTAATGTATTTGAGTGTCCACATCCCGCCCCGCCCAGGGCTAGGTGCTGAGGGACATAAGAGGAAACAAAATCAGTAGACTTTCCCCCGTTGTGAAGCTTATATTCTAGCAGGGAAACGCACCATGGACGTTAAGAAGTAAAGCAACAAAGCCAGGCTTGGTGGTGCACACCTGTCATCCCGCCATTCTGGGAGGCTGAGGCAGGAGGATTTTTGAGACATTTCTCGCAAAGGGCTTTGAGTGTCTAAAACTAAGGGTGCCGTTGGTGGCGAGGGGTGGAGTGAAGTAGTAGAAGTTAGGAATGAGTTAAATATGATGTCAGGGTGAGCTTTCCAAGGATTGGTGAGAACTGAACAGAGTCAGAAGACTGAGTGGGGAGCTGAGGGCTGGGGAAGAGTGTTTCCGGCAGAGACTGTTGCGATGCAAAGGCACTGAGGCAGCAAGGTGTCTGGAACAGCTGCATGCAGCAAAGAAGCCACGGTGGCTGCAGAGGAGTGAAGCTGGAGGTGGGGACAGGGGACAGGGGACAGGAGACAGTCCTAATTTACTAAAGTCCTGTGGCTACTGTAAGGGCACTGAGGTGTCACCTAGAATACTCAAGAATGCTGGGGGAGATGCTGACGGAGACAATGTAGAAGACAGGACGAGTGTCGGCCTCCCAGCAGCGGCATCCGGGCTGACCCAGACCTGCCCCTCTCCCCCACCCTCCCGGCCATTTCCATGTAACACGAGCAATTTGCACTTTGAACCCAGGCTGAGAAAACTGCTCAGGAAACGCAGGGTGTTTCCTGCCGTGGTGAGTCTCTATCAAGTGTCCGACACCATTATCACCAGGAGGTCACCAGGTGCCCCCATTAGCAGGCCTGACACTTGTCCCCGCTCCTCACTTCTCCGTGATAGTGGTGGAAATACCCTGCAGCCCATGTATCTGCTCACGTGGGGCCCTTTGCCCAAACCGAGCCCACCACTGCCCGGGGCCCTGTGGGCCCTTGCAAGGTGGTTGAGATGTCACTTGAAGATGGCTCCTCCCGCCCACTCTGGTTCTGCAAAATGGGGTCCCACCGCACCCCACGGCACTCCTGTTCCAAGCCCCTGCAGCAGTGCGGTGCCCAGGCCCGGGTTCTCTGGGGGGGCTTTCAGACTGGCTGCCTCCCTTGCCCTGGCTCTTCAACCTGGGGGCTTCCCAGTGACCAACGGGTACTTTCCGGAGGCCTCTGCCCCTCGAGTGGTTCCCTGGCTTGGACTTCTCAGCTCATGGACAGACACCCGTGTGAGGTATCATGTCCCGTGGGAGGTAGCAAAGATGTCCCTGCCCCTCCCACTCCTGTGACCCGCAGAAAGAGCCCTGCCCTGCACCTAAACTCATGCTGCTGTCCCCCCCAGCAAGGGGGCTCCCCTTAAGACAGTTGCTATTCTAAAGCCTTTGGAAGACCCCACACTCCTTAGAGCACCCAGGGGTCTCCGGGGCTCGGCTTCCGCCTGCCTCCCTGCTTTGCCTCCCACCAGCCAGTGTTGTCTGTATCCGTTTTCTGTTGCTCTAATAAAATACCTGAGACCAGGTAATGTTATAAAGAAGAGAAGTTTATTGGGCTCACGGTGCTGGAGATCAGGAAGCCCTAGTGTTGGGTAAGGCCTCTGCCTGCAGGGTCACATGGCAGGGGCATCCCACAGCGAGAGACAGAGCTGCGATGCCGCCGGCTGCATTTCCCACAAAGCCACCCTCGCTGTACCCCATTCATCCCCCCATTCACTGCTGAGGGCCAACCCCAGCCACTCCAAAGACCAGCTCTCATCACTTCCTCATGGGGGAGCAGACTTCCAGCACATGAAACCTGAGCGTGCCTTCCCATGACGCCATATGTCTGTCGTCTGTCACTTGCACCCCTGCATCCAGCAGACAGACATACACAGTGCATAGCAGGCTGTTCCAGGGACCTGGGTTTGGCCCCCGCCCTACCTCTTATCAAGGGTGACCTGGGCAACTCAGCCTTCCTAGGCCTAATTTACTCATATCCGGAAAAAAGGGATCCCGCTACCACGAGTAAGTGTGGGAGGAGGAAATCATACTGCGTATCCGGTGGAAGGTTCATTGTGAATAACCAGCACTATTACATTTCCGTGATCGTGCTACCTAGACGGCCTGGTCTGCTTGTTCCCTGGTGCATCCGAGCATCTGCCCGACACACAGCAGTCCTCAGCGAACACGGGTTAGGGGACAAGGGGCCCACCTTGCTGGACTAGGCGAGGAGCTCTCTGCGCCCCTAGGATCTTCAGCTTCTGCCGAAACCATCATCTCCCCGTTCTTGGAGACACTGTACCGACTCAGCAGGGTTTGGGTGCAATCCAGATGCCTGCATTAACTGGCCCCCCCGATTCACTGGTCTCCCCATTGTTTAGGAACCGCGCCATATGATGACCCAAGCCCTACTACCTTCCCCAGTGGCTCAGCCGCTGCCCTGTCTCAACTGCTGTCGTCTGAAAGCCCAGTGCTAGGATCAGGAACGATCACTGTGCGGGGGCTAATATTATTTTCGTGATGTACAGAAACCCAGCCGAGGCTTTTAAGTGAATACTTGGTAATAGAACAATCAAGTTAAAAGATCAGTGTGACACAGAGCATGAAATAGGAAAGTATCATGGCCAATTGATTTGGACCACACTTAGGGGTTTGTGAAATGAATTTCATTTTCTAGACCAAATGGAAGCCCTGCTTATAAATCACTGCTGCTCTTGGAGATTAATAAAGGAAACAGGCTTGATTAAGAATTTAGAGCGTTGGTCCCACGGAAGATTTATAGACCCCAAGGTCTGGCCACAGGGATTGCAAGATGTCCCACCTGTTAATTGTCATTTAGGAAGATTAACCCCGAGGCTTCTGGCCAGGACTGGAAAGCAGGGTCCCAGCCCTGCTTGGGAAGGAAAGCGGGTTCTAGGAAGCACATTTCTCCCAGCAGCCTCCATCTTCCCTGGAAAACAGCTCGAGATGTGGTCTCGGACATAACATCCTGTAGAAGTTTTTCCAGATTCTGGACAGAAAATTTCATTTAAAAATATATCACAATGAAACAGTTGTGGGCCACTGTGGAGGCAAGATTATAAAATAGAAACAAGACAAAAGCAAGTGGGGAGAGTAAGGGTTTAACAAAATCAGTGGAACGCAAACTGTCCCCGTGGGCTCTTTGTCCGATTCCCAAAGGGGTCTGGTATGGGAGAGCACCTTTGAATTCCTGGTTTCTCAGAGGCTGCCTGGTTTTTTGTTTTGTTTTGTTTTTGTTTGCCTTTGTTTCCAAGACAGGGTCTCCTTGTGCAGTTCAGGCTGGCTCTGAGCTCACTCTGCAGCCCAGGCTGGTCTTGAGCTTGCAACAATCCTCCTGCCTCAGCCTCTCAAGTACTGGGGAGAGGCTGCCTGTTAAAGACGAAAAGAGAGCAGAGCTTGGGCTGCTGGTGTTAGGCGAGGGGACAGGAAGATTTAATAAGTCTGCGTGGACAGAGCCAACTCGTGTCTTGGTGCACTGTCGTGACCTAGGGACACATCATGTTCTACAAACTGGAAGGCCATTCCATTAGTGGCGCTGATGGTTTAACACCCAGCAAAAGTCAGGAGCGGGAACGGTGTTGAACGTGATCAAAGGAGAACACAGTGGAGGTTCTGCAGGTACTGATGATATTCGGTTCCTTAATGCCGATGTGTTTGGTTTGTGAGATTTTATCAAGATTCACACCTAAGATTTTCAAGTTTCTCATATCTACGTGTCAGTAAAAACTGACACATTTCTAAAGCAGCTTAAGGCTGTTGGAGCCCATGACTGTATCTGATTCTTCCGCAGCATACTTGACAGATCGCCTGAACGAGAAAACATCAATCAGGAAGCCTTGTGCACACACTCATTCGTTCATTCAACAAACGTTATGCCTATTCTGCTTACTTGACATCACACTGTTGTATTTTCTTCAGGGCACCTGTCACGCTCTGAAAGTCCTGAGTTCTTTCTTTTGCTTACTGGAGCTGCATCTGCTCCATCATCACTACCACCACCAAATGCGACCTCATGAAGGAGGGCCCTTACCTCTGTTTGTCTTCACGACCTGGCACGTAGGAAACACCCCATGGACATTTGCTGCCTTTGCAAATAAGAGAAACCAAGGTGACGCACTCAGCTCCGGACTCTAACCCCACAGTCTCTGCTGTGGCACGATGTCATGAAGTCATTTATAGCCAGCAGACATCACTGAGCACCTTCAAGGCTCTGGAATTGCGGTGAAGAGCAGAACGGAATCTGTGCAACCCCCTGGCCACCGCAGGAGCCTGGAGTCACCAAAGCAATTAAGGTAATGGTGCTAAGACTTGAGAAAAGGAAAAAGTAAAATGCAGCTGCCGGTCAGGGAAAGGCCAGTTAGTGAGACAGAGAGAAGCTGCATGTGCCGGGGGACACCAAGAGCAAAGAGCCAGGTCCCCTCCAGGGTGGCTGCTCCTGTGTACACCACACCCCGGCTCCCGAGGACCCTGGGATGCCTTCCATCAGCAGCTCGCCCGAGTTCCTCTGTCGTCTACTGTCAGCGCATGGCCCTTGAGTCAGCCTGGCAGGTCAAAAGCTCCTAAAACCAGGGAGCAGTGTGGACCAAACTGCATCCCTTCCAAATTAATTTGTGTAAGGAGCCCCGTCTCCCCAGCGTGACTGTATTTAGGGGTTTAAAGGAGGTGGTTACGGATAAAAGAACATGCACCTGATCCCATAGGCTACGAATCTCTGTGAGACACTAGAGAGAATCTCCCTCTTCCTCTCTCCCACGTGAGAACAGAGCAGGAAGCCACCCTCTGCAGGAAGAACAGGTCGAGGCTCCACCAGAAACCAACCCTGCTGGCGCCTTGACCTGGGACATCCAGCCTGGGGAGCTGAGTGAATGTAATTCCCTATCGAGCAAGCCTCCAGTGTGTGGCATTCTCCCAAGCAGCGCACAAAGCACGTCTGACTCTGTGGTTTTCAGTTATGCACACTAACTAGGACTCTGCTAATACCGTTGAACCACAGATGTCTTCACAGGAGCAGCTTTGGTCCACTCAGTAAGAATATGTCAATGCCAGAATTTTTATAGACACCCCAGAAAGCCTGCTAGATGTACCAGATG
>PVJX010005551.1:0-84554 GCA_004027295.1 Dolichotis patagonum | reverse complement strand
CTAGTGTGGGCGTGTGTGTGTGTGTGTGTGTGTGTGTGTGCGAGTGCAGAGAATTGAACGCAGGGCCTGTGCACTAAATTAAACCCAGCTCTTTTATTTTTACTTTAACTGTGAGAAGAGATTTCACTAAATCACTAAATTGCCAAAGCTGATGTACTCCAATCTGGGATCTTCTTTATTTAGCCACACATAGTATAGGTATTACAGGCTTGTGCCACCAGGACTAACATTTTTTAACTTTTTTACTTAATACAATATCTTGGAAATGTGGAGATTCTACTGGTGACTTATTTAAAATGTATATGTAAATTTTGTAGGTATCTAAAGAACTTATATATGTGAGATTAACAACTATTACTCAAGAGTAAAGTGAAGTAACACCAGGGTTTTTTGTGTATGTATATTATGGTGATGCACTAACTAGAAAAATTAAATTTATTTGTTCTTGGCCCAATGAAGACTTTAATGTGAAAAAACATAGACCCCAGAAAACATTAAAGTTGAATATAGAAATGAGTTTTTCTATGATTATTTTTGCAAAGGATATTATATTATGCTATCATCCTCCTTACTAAAGATTTATTGCCTTGCCATTAGGCATGCAACTGAATTAGAAAAAAAAAATAGTCAATTAAAATTTCAATGCACCTTAGGCAGTTAATGACTCTTCTCTTTAGATTTCTTTCTTCACTTAGGAGGATTCAAATTAACAACTGGATAGATCTCAAGGACACACGGACACACAAGATTTCTAAAACTAGTTGGGAACATAAAAGGCTCTTTCAAATCTGAGTAATGCAAGGATTCAAGAATATAAACAACTACTTGTTGTTTATACTTGGAAGGTTGCCAAAACTGAATTGAGGTGCCTTTTGGTTAAAAAAAAAGTACTAAATTAAATCATGAAAGCTAGATTTGAATCATAGAACAAAAATGACAATAAGCAAATTTGAAGACTTTGTTCCACTGCTCATGTTTATTCAATCTTTTATAGAAAATCTTTTTAAAGGTTTATTTCTGTTGGTATGCTTTCAGTAAATGGCACAGAGAAGCTGAAAGCAAACTAGGCATGGTGCTGTAATTGCCTAGAGATAGATCATCTGAGGGTCATTTACTTCTCCTAATCATTCATTATCTCACATAGATAATGCAGAGTCTAAAGAAGTGTCTGTTTATCTCACAGAAAGACACTTGAGTTTTGAAAAATTCCCTCATGACAGAAAATACACATTGGTTATATAATACCTTAAACAAAACATTACATAGATTTTCCAGATGGATTCTTTTAATTTGTTCATGTCTATTAACACATGTCCTATATGCTACATGAAGACAAGATACTCAGGTGCTTAAAATTAACTTTTCTGAACATACTGTGTCAAATAATCCACAACATTCTCATGCTATCATTTCTGATATTGTCTTGTATTCCTATTACACAGGTCAGAAATTTAAATTTTTAGAATTATTGGTAATTTTCCAAGATTAAAATGTAAGATCTCAAGGAACTGAAGGTTGAACCTAAATAGGTTGGTATTAACTGATTAGTAGTATTTATTTACATCTTTTCAATTATAATACTTTTGAGGTTATAAGTAGGAAGAAAAACTTTATTATCTTTTTTTTAAAGGAGTTTTGGCAGTCAACCTAGGCTCTGCACACACAAGGCAAATGTTCTATCACAGAACTATGCCCCAACCTGGAAGATTAATATAAAATCAGATACCTCTTTGCTAAATCTGAACTAGCAAGTCAAGAATGCTAAAATGTGTAAGAAAGAATACCACATGTATATTTAGATCTACCTTAAAAACTCAACTGTTTATTCTTTCAGTTTTTTTATATTCTAAGACAATAAGTATCAAAAGAAATATTGTGTCATAAAAATGATTGTGCAATGGAGAACCACTCCTTCATAAGTAATTCAAATTTGATGTTATCATGATTTCCAGAATATTTTGAGTCCCATAAAATAATTAAACTTACAAATATTAGGATATATATATATATATATATATGTATATATATATATAATTGATAACATTCTCGGTCACCAAGTTTACTTTAAGAATGCAGAGAATATTATAATTGTATTTAAGTGTTATTTTTAGAAAAAACTTTCTGAACCAAATTGCATAAGAAATAACACTACAAATCAGCAAATGAAACTGTACCAAATTAAAACTCTTTTGCATAGCAAAGGAAGGAACTTATAGAATGGAAAATAAATTGGCCAACTACTTCTCAGACAGAGGGCTAATATTTAAAATAGGTAAAGAACTCAAAAAATTAGGTTCCCCCCAAAAAAAGACTAAGTCAAAATATGAGGAATTGAAATGAATAGATATCTCAAAAGAAATAAAAATGGCCAGTTAGCACATGAAAATGTGCTCAGCGTCTCTCAGTATTTGAAAAGCACAAATCAAAACAACAGTAAGATTCCATATTACTCCAGAAAGCATGATTATGATCAAGATCTCAAACTACAACAAATGCTGGTGAGGTATTGTAGAAAAAGGAATCCTTCTACCTTTTTTGGTAGGAAAGTAATACAATCATTAAATTTCTGAAAAAATATAATAAAAATTCTACTTGACCTCCCTCCAAAAAATTTAAGTTATTTCAATATAAATTGAAAAATGTTTTCTTACAATGTCTTAACTTATAATGATGTTAATGAAAGCTTATAAAACTCATTTGAGAATACTAATTATAGATTTGGAAGATAAGAAATTGATTAGGATCCAGGAAATTTATGTGAGAATTTTCTAAATAATTTTGCATGCTAAATACTCTAAAAAGCAGAAAAGATGATAAGATTTTATATGTGTACATATTCTCCCCATGCTATCAGTATGTCTGGTAAAAATATTATTACTTTAACAACACACATTAAAATTAGTACATTACAGTTATAGTATTTCTTTTAAAATTGTGTTTTGAGGTACCCAAAAATCAAAATTAGTTTTGCAGAATCTTGTTACTTATGTTAAGACATTCCTGGATGAATACTGATTAAAAGGCACAGAATCTGGACCTCTGCAAATTCAATTATCTAAAAATGCATGAAGCAATGATAGCAGTCTCACTTCATTTTTGAAATAATGTATTTTAATGACAAAAACTTGTTTGTGGGTAAAATGTGATCATTTAAAAATATTCCTCTCCCCAAAATTTAATATCCAAATAACCACATGAATTTCCTGTATGTTCTCGTACTCTTTCTGAAAAATATATGCTGTATTATAATATGACTCTGTAAAGAACATATGAACATATGTTAATGAGTATAATGAGTATAATGAGTATAATATGACTCTGTAAAGAACATATGACTCTGTCATATGTTGGTCCATCCCTGCTCTATCCCTCTGACTTCATTCCAACTCTGTTAGTCAGTTTGTATCATTATAAAGAAGTACTTGAAATAATCACTTTATGAAAGAACAGATTTGTTTGTGGGCTACAGATGTACTCAGTGGTTGAGGACTTGCTCAGCATGCTTGAAACCTTGGGTATGAACCCCAGTAACTAGGGGAATAAAATGAGGAGAGACAGAGAAAGAAAAATGGTGAAGTAAATGACTATCAAAACCATCGCACCGGAGTGACAAAGTATGCCCAAGTTTTGCCTTGTACCTTCCTCCCCCGGGGCACAAGTTCTAGGTGCCAGGGTTTAGGTTCAATTCCCAATATCAATATAAATTGATTAATTAATTAAGCAGACAACTTTTATTTTCTTCACATGATTTGGGAATAATTAAAATTTCTGTGTGAATCAGGTACATGACAGAGAAAATAATAACTTGAAAATTTACAAATTAATAAAAATCTCATAGTTGTTTGAAAACAAGATGTTTGCCATTTCCATGAATGTATAAAAAATGAATGTAGAAGAATTTATCATCTGCTCTTTGTGTTGAGTAGGCCAACTAATTTAGGAAGTCTGTGTGGTTAGGGGTAGCTATGTTTGCCTTCGTACTTCTATAACATAACACCAACATGACATAAGTTGTAAATATCAGCTTGACTAATAGGTCATGGAATACTATTACCTGGAATAAAAAAAAATTAATTTCTTTAGTTCATCTGAATTAAAAGTCATCCTTTCATAAAATAGTATATTTCTCAAACTGTCATGTTATATTAAGTAATTCCTAACAGCAAATTCCAAAGATTCTTTCAATTTTGAATGAAACATATTCATCCTTAATACTGAAAGTAAATATTTACATTAACTTTGTGACCAGATTCTGGTCTATATGTAGTTTATGCCTGACCTAATCACACTGATTTAGCTTCTGTCTTACAATAGGTATTGCTTGCCAGGAGTGTATCTTTTCTGCCTTTGTAGAATGTAAACTCTTGAAATCTGAAGTAGTTATATTTAAATGATTTTCTTCAATTTAGTGGTAGATAATTTGAAAATACACAAATATAATTTTATTGAATTACAATTTTTCTTCCTTCCAAGTACTAATATGCTTCTATTATATTATGGATATAAGTACATGTATAAATAACACTGTGTTTAATTTTATGAGACAGTAACACTAATCCATATCACTCTATTACCCTCTATTCTATGAAGTGCTTTACTTTTTATTAAATATTTAAAACAACATTTTTATTTTTTATATTTTTTATATTTTTATATTTTTTGTATTTTATTTTTTTAGACAGGTTCTCACTATGCAGTTCAGGTTGGGCATGAATTTACAATGTAGAATGCATTGCTGTCTTTCTTCCTCAGCCTCCCCAGTGCTGGGATTACAGGCATGCACCATTTTGTCAGGCATTTATTTTTAGTTTTTGGATTACAACCAGAAGCCATCCAGTTTCTTATGCATGTTTTTGTTGTTTTTGTTTTTGTTTTGTGATTTTTGTAGTTGATGGAATTTTGAAATACTGATTATCTCTGGAGGGAGGGTATCCTTAGATATAACTTTGACTGATTTTCTGTTTGAAGAAAATTTGCAATCTATAGCCAATAAACCTTTGGAGGAGTGATTATTTTCTACCAACTTATTGGTACTTTCTGTCTCTGACATTATCCGATCCATGGAACATTAATTCTCTGTTTCTGTCACTCTTATTTTTTCTGTAGAATTCTCTTCCAGAGTCTGGTTACACATTTTTCTTTCAAATATTTCATTTGAAAACTGTAGAAGACTTTATTAGTTTTCTGTATTTCATTTTTGTTCACAAAACAAGGTACTCACTTGGTCTGCTTTGAACTTACAGCATATCATTATTTTCAATCTGTAGATAATTTAGTTTTTAGAAGCATTATTTTTATGTTAATATTTATGGGAAGTTATTTTTTCTCTCCTATATATAATTTCAAAGACTGTTCTTTTCTTGTTGATCAACTTATACCCACATTGTGATGTAATTGTTTATAGAAGGTATAACATTTATTTAAGGATCTGGAAAAAACTCTACTTTTAATTCTTCCATTTAATAAAGAGGACACAGTGAGCAAACCATGTAACTTCTCTAAACTTTATAAAAAGGAAGACTACAAGAATGTCATCTTCATAGTGTCTCGTGGATTAAATGTGCATGACACAGATATAAGCTTTGCATATTATTAGTGAGGATAATTTTAAAATATTGTTCTTCTACTTATGGTATTTTAATTCTGTTGTTTCACTTAGTATTTCATGAGTCTGTAATCAGTATTGCTCTTGATCAAAGTCAACCACAGGATAATTCATATTGTTTTCACAGCCAAACTTCTTAGAAATAAAGACTGTATGGGTTTTCTGTATTTTACGTTTCTTATGTCTTATAACAACCACTGAGTTTGCTGTGCCACCTCACTGAAGCTATTGCAAAGTGACCTTCAGATTCCAGCAACTATGGGTTACTTTATAAGCATCGACATTATCTTCCAATGTAAGAATAATTTTAATAAACTGGTCAAGTCATAAAAAATTTAGCAAAAATAATTGAGACTCCTAACAGGAAAGCAATAAGAGCATAGGTCTAATTTCTGGCTTTTTCATTTATTAATAAGGGGAATTTTAACATAAAATTTCTCCCCTCAAGTCGTTGACTTCTTTATTCTCAAAATGGGAAAATAAAGTCATTTATAGTCTTGGAACTTATGGAAGATATATGAAAATGTAG
The DNA here is from genome assembly GCA_004027295.1 of Dolichotis patagonum. Taxonomy (NCBI): domain Eukaryota; kingdom Metazoa; phylum Chordata; class Mammalia; order Rodentia; family Caviidae; genus Dolichotis; species Dolichotis patagonum. The sequence goes on along the minus strand of PVJX010005551.1, from coordinate 78,420 downwards.
GTTGAACCCTTGAGTTATGGTAAAAACTTCATAAACAGCAGCATTTAATATATGTAAGTTTATTAATTAAGATTGTTCCTCTAATTTTATATAAAATCTGCCCCCAAATAATTTTATTTACTTAAATATTTTAATTTTAAAAGCATGGTTAATTGTGTTTCAAGGGTTCTATGACTTCCCCTGTTAGCTCACATTTCATTAATCCAGACATAACTCTGGTATAATACATTATAGTAGCAAGACCTATCTAATAGTTCAGAGACTACAGTGAGCTCATATGGAAACATCATTTACAACTAATTGAGACTTCAGTGAAGATAACGAACTATATATGGACAAGTTTATATATTTAGCCAAGAATAATCTTTCCTATCTGTAAGGTACTGCTCAGGTAAAAGTAATGGAGAGTAATGCATTTGCATATCAGTTGTATTTAATATATTTTACTGTTCTTGTATCTCTGGTAGAAAATATAAGGAAATTATTTTCCATCTGTGAGTAGTCACTTTTCTGAAATTCTGTTTCAAAATACATATTTCTTTTCCACTCCTAACACAATACCTGATATCCACAGCTTAAACTTTATTTTTGTTCACAGTTTTGAATCAGTTTAGTCAACAGTCAGCTGGCTCCAAGGCAGAGCCAGCAGAGTAGAGGGCTGTGGGTTTAGCAGAGGAGCCCTGTTTAACTCACAGGAACCAGGAAGCAGAAGGAGAGGAGGAGTGGCTAAGGGTGAGGATACACACTTCTGGGTCATGTCTCCAACTCACCAGCCTCCCATCAGTCCCCAAAGAAAGTGAGAAAGGAGGAATGATAACTTTTTCATAGATCTTAATTTATGATCTTTCAGTTTAGATATGTTGAGTAAGCACTCAATTTACATGCCTGAAGTAAGCACCTGATTTAGTTAGGCAGAGTAATCGGATGCAGAATGGAACCCTTCTTCCTGCCCATGTGCATTTAAGTATCGACTATAGCGAAGATGTATTGTGGTTGTAAAGATTTATCACTGAAACATCACAAAGACATTATGTTTGCTGGGATTTGGTGCCATGTCGTGGGGTGCTGGGGCTTGAACTCAGGGCCTCAGATATTTTAAACTTGTGCTGCACCATTGAACTACACCTCTGACACAACCCAGAGTATTTTAAATAGAACATATAAGACAGTGCCTGCTGAAAGTGTTTTGTTTGGCTGTAATGAAAATTGAGTGCGTTTTTCGTTTTCCCCTATCATCTCTCTGCATTCCCATCTCTCCTCTCACTTTTTTCCCATATTCTATTAACTTTGTGGAAATTTTGTTCATTTCTAAATTTTAATTCAGATTTAACTAGTTAACTATTAGGCCTGGCAACTATGAATATAGCTATTATACTTAACAGCTTACACTCTCTTAAAGTACATTTTTAGTCACATGCATTTTTCAAATTTTCCATAAAATCAGCAACTATTTTGGTGTGCAAATGAAGTTCATTCCTTTCTCTGTTCCCAAGAATTGATGAAAACAATTGTTGATAACCTCTCACATATTTGTCAAATTTACATTTACAGGCTATTTTTGTCTTCATAGTATTTAGTTTCTATATATGCCTAACAACACATAGTGACCATACTTCTGTTTTCTCTTTCACCTATATTTTTGTTGAGCTAATGATAAAAGCTACACTATTATACACTACTTCTATAATTTCTGTGCTATAGAAACAAAACTGCACTTCATCTAGAGCTGTATATGACTGCTGGAGAAATGGAAATGACGTGGTAGTTTAAAAATCTATAAAAATCATTTAAATAAATATTAAATCAGTATATAGCACCCATTATTAACAAAATATGGTAAAGAAATACTACTTCCTGAGGCTCGGGGATATTTACTTAAAAATTATATCTTTTAATTTTGTCCATGAAATATAAATAGAAGAATCTTGAAGAATGAGAATGTAAATATGGTTTATTTTCCTGTTATTTTCACTGTGATACAGTCATTGATATTTGACTATTAGTAGTTACTTTATACATTTTAATTTTTCATATTAAAATATGCAGTTATTTCAAAGAGAATTTATTCTGCAACTCATGAATTATAGATGATTTTAGGTCTTTTTTGGTACAACCATTGGTATTTCCTTATGAAGCCATAAAGTATGTGATCCATTTGTGGTTATTAATAGAGAAATAAACATCTAGGATTTCAAGGATAATCTAATTTTTGGGGGTATTTGTTCTCAAGGAAATTGAAAATTAGAAAAATAAAACAAAGACATATGGGTTTGTAGTTGCCCTAACTTTCTTTATCATGTAGGAATTACATTAATTTGTTAAAGAAATACATGATTTGTAAATGACTTTCCTTTTTCATGATGTTAAAAATAAAATTTGCATTAATCTCTCTAATATTATTATGGAAATAGTAATGATTGAAATATCCTTATGGTTTGCTTTAATATATTTCAATTTTAATTCCATAAATTAATATAAAGATAAGGTAAACAATGATATATCCCATAGGAGACTTCAATATTTACAATAGATGAACAACATTTAATGCAATTTCAAATCATGTTTTTAGTTTCTGAAAAACTGAAATATGTAATTGCTGCAGTTCAATACTATGTCAAATTGATATTTTGTGAGGTTTTTTAAATACTTCCCCAAAATTCCTAGAATCTTTAAAGTAGAATTTTAAAGTACATAAATTATTTATAAAATAAAAATGAAATATTTATGCCATCATATAATCATGTTTACCAATTTTTGAAGTTAATTATTTTTAATGTTGCAAAGTGGAAAATTCTACAATTATTTCCTCTTGATTGTATGAATGGGTAATTTTTTTTAAAAAGTCTTCAGAAAGAGTATTAGAAGTAACTTATTTTCAGTCAGTAGTCCAATTTAAGATGTTTAGATATAAAATTTGATTACTATTTTAAATATATTAATAGACTGATTTTATATTTGACATAAAAAGTGATCATATGGTATGATTAAATTAGTTTATAAATAATTTCTTAACTCATTAAGTAGGTAAATGATTGTAGAAATAATTCTCTGTCACTATTTCACTGTTGGGTATGATTAATATTTTCCTTATTACATTTCAATGAAGAAAAATTATAATTTTACTTAACCTAAAATGAAAAAGAGAAAAGTTTTTTGATTTTTCTTTATTATTTACCATTTATACAGAGATGCATGCCTGCACACACAAGTATACAGAGGTAAACATCTCGAAGTGCAATGACGATAATTTTGGAAAAAGTTGTATTGGGAACAGGAGAGATAAATTATTTTGTATATCTTAGAGTAATTGTTATATTTCCAAAAACTTATATCTAATGTTGACTTGCAAATAGAATCAAATTATTTAGAAAAATGGAATTATAACTTTCCTAAGTTTTAAATTGTTAAACTGAATTTTTTAGTATCTTAATCAAAACACCTTCAATCATATTACAATAAAGCGTTAAGCAAACTCTCAGCTATGTTGTTCTGTGTTTTTGTGAAACATGGTACTCCTTAAGGATACAGGGTTCATCTAGCTTTAGGAGTTGAGAATATTCTCCACCTCTACTTTTGAGAGAAGCTAAATTTTCTCCAAGAGATTGTGGTTTTACTCTTTACATACATCTTTCAGGATTCAGATGGAAAGAAAAAAAAAAAACCCTGAAATACTTCAAGCATGAAGATATTTAATAATGAAATTGTAAGCATGAGGCTGGACCAAGGTGATCAAGAACAGCCTCTCATAACTTTTAGGAAATCAGGAATTTGTAGGAATGAAAAGCAAAGAACCAATAATGACCTCAAATAATTGTAAAACTAAAATGGCAATTTTGAATGTGAAAAGAAAAGAAAATCAAGCTTCATTCATCCCTCAACCACAGGAATATGTTCTCGGAAATATCATGAGTCAGTTTCATCATTGTGAAAACATCCTAGAATCGTACTTACTGAGGCCTAGAAGATGGTGTCTAATACACACCTAGACTACCTGCCAAAGCTCTATAAGCTTGTCTTTCCGTGTATGACGCTCAGCAGTAGCCTTCACCACATTTTCACCTCCTAAGACACTAAGGGAAGATCACTCCCAGATCTGCTTCACAAGTGGCAAGAAGGATGGTATAAGGGGCTCGAAGAGAGGGGGAAATATTTTGAGGACAATCAATGACAATGTGTCTTTTACTGTAATAGCTTTTTAAATTTAAACACACCTATTTGAGCTTTGCCTGTATCTTGACGTACCTTGAGTTATTACTCTGTGCTTCATGTATCCCAATTAGCAAAGGATGTGCATGATCCTCTCTCAGAGAACAGCCATTACTGTAGCTACCAGCGTGGTCCCATGGTTTTCTGTTCAATTTAAAATCAAATGGGGTAGTAGTTTGTTTCAGCAGAGAATTCCCTGTATACCCCTGCATCATTTTTAAGAGCTGTCCAACCAAAGTAAAGCTGCAAGATAATTTTATACAGAAACCTTGCTGAGAGTAATGAGAAATCCCTGCAAGAACGCTCCTGCTATAATACAATTCTTCTCAACAGTAACCTAATACAGAGTGCAGAGGAAAGGGCAATGGTATTAATGAATGCAACATTTAGTGAAATGTAGTGAACTTTCTGAACTCAAAACTATTCCAGGTCATTCATCACGAGTTCTATAATTGGAAGTCTTAACATTCAAGATTTTGGTAGTATTTCTACTGTTTTCTATTAGTGAGGCTTGAACTGAGGACCTCATGCATGCTCCTCAAACACTCTACCATTGAATTACATCCAAAGGTTTTATTGCTTTTATTACTTTATGGAAAAAATAAAACAATTTCAAAGCAAAATAAAAGGAGAATAACAATAGTTCATATACTTAATATTGTTATCTTCAATGTAGTTTTTACTTAGAGTACAAGATGCAAGCATGAATTCTCATCCAAACAACATTAGTACAAACCTTTCTTTTTCATGAACTAAGGGAAACTACTAGCATAACTATTTTGTATCTTAGTTTCTTTTCTTTTTTTCGTTCCTTCCTTTCTCCTTTCTCCTGCCCCAGTTCCTCTTTCTTTTTGAACAATTTCTTCCCATTGGTTTTGCTAAGATGCACAAACTGACTCCTCCTGCTTCAGCCTCCCAAGATCTGTTAGATCTGTTAGATCACTCTTGATCTGTTAAAATGAAACTTCAAAGTCCTCCCCTCCACCCTTTCCTTCTCATTTATTCTCCCTTTCTCATTCTTTTCTCTTTTTGCTATTCGCTCCATCTCTTTCCCATCTGTCTTCCTTCTATGTCTATTTTTCTATGTTACTGAAAACAGAAATGTGCTATTAATCTTTTAATCTAAAACTATGGTTTTCATTTTTATTCTGGAGAAAGTTTCAAATGTTATAATCAGCTTTTAGACACAATGCATTAAAATGTATATCTAAAATAATTTCATTAATCTATTACAGTTAACATAGATTAAATCATTCTTCTCTCACATGTTCCAGAAAAAAAATCTTACTGCTAAAAATAAATATCTGTAGCCATGGGTTTAGCTCAACAGCATAAGTGCCTGCTTGGCAAAAGCAAAGTCATGAGTTCGATCCCTGGTACAAAAAAATATCACAAAAATAAATAACTGTGTTTAGATAGTGAGACAGGTACCATTCTTATCTACTACAAATGATGTTTCAAAGTTTTCTATCACATTGATCTCTGATATACCATGTTAACTCTGATTAATTTGAATACATTTCATATGAGCAATGTTGTGTTAAAAAACATGCATTTTAAGTGACTTATTGCAACATAAATTTCTATTAGCTTTGTAGTAATTAACTTTAATATTAATTATAATGCTTCAAGAATATTTTCACGCAGGAAGGGGAATGAGAAGTTATAGGATCATATGCTCTAAGTATTTAATATTTAATACAAAGAAAAACTCATCAGACTATTATCAAGTAAAATATAAAATGTCATAATAGAGTTTGGAATTTACACAGGAGAAAGAAACAAATGGATGATAATTAGAAAACATTAAATGAAAATGAAAAAGTCCACCACCTTATCAAATGAGACATTATCATGGAATAATAATCGTAGACTAAACCTGTTTCATAACAAAACACTCATTAAATAATAATGAAACATGAAAATAAAGAAATTATGTGAGCTTTTAATGAAGTTAAATTCAAATAATTATCCCGTAGTCAGAATTTATGTGCATTTTCAAAAGCCAGTTTTCTAGTAAGAGAAAATGGTGATTACTACAACCACACAATTCAAAGTTACTCCTTAGCAAAATTAATATATTTCCCCCTTATTTGGCCAACTTTTCTTGATTTTATCTTTTCTTAAAAAGTAATACAGAGAGGAAATTATACTACATGATTCTTAGCCATTTGTAGTTTTCCTATCAATCTAATTTAATTTTCCAGTGGGGAAATATCTGTTATCCACTGGTGATTTTTGCTGTAAGGATATCAAAGCTATGGTCAAACAATGTTTCTCTAATGCCTTCCTCATTTATAGCTCAGTGATTTTCATGTTCTAATCTCTGTCAGCCTGGGGTACTTAAAGTTATGTTGTGGATAAAATTATATGCTTTTATCAAAGGAGCACACTTGTCAAGAAAGTTCTATGGGCTATGGAGAAACAGAGATGAATTGGAAATGCATTTTACCTTCACAGAAAAGTAATTTCCCTCATGGAACATCCATAGTGAGAAAAGAAATGGATTGGAGTCAGAAGTTACGGGTTTGGATCTTTGCTCCATTGCTCATCAGCTGTATTAATTTAAACAACTTGCTGATCATTTCTAAACTGTCATTTCTTGCACAGCAAGTCAGAGAAAATTACAGTTGCACTGTGGTACTTTCGTCCAAAAAAAGTGTCATTTGCTATGCAATTTCATCATGCATCAATGTGAAGGCAACACAGATGATAATGTAATAATTTAACAGTATACACAGAACACTAAATTTCACCCGTATCAATACAAATGACTATGGAAAAATAGTGCTATGCATAAAATAGTATGATTTTATATTAAGTAGACCAAGTTGGTCTAGCTGAAATGCATATACACATACAAATTTATAACTCATTTTCAACATACAAATTTATTAGTTTCACCTGAAAATAAGTCCTAGAAAATGTTCTAGAAATATGACTCTTTCTCAAAAACACTTTTTCTCACACGATTAATCTCAGAAATAAAAAGATTGTATGCCTTATGCACATCTATCTGAAATACGTTTAATGATACAAGAGCCTCTTTATAAACTGCATAAATTTTCTTAACATTTGTGGTTCCTTTACATTCTTGAGGCAGTTCTCGATTTGAAAAGCAAAGTGTTCATATAGCATTCACATTCCTCTACCCCTCCATTTATTGGTTAAGCAGGCACTTAGGGAGGGCATTGTACAGGGTCTGCATTGTCAGAAGTAGCAGTATGAGGCTAGTAAGACCCAGGAAACTGAATTCTCGAAGCTAAAAGTTCAAATGAGAGATCTTAAAGTAATGATCACACATATTTGAAATTAAAAAATGAAATCTTCTACAGAAAAAAAGTTACTGGAGTATATCTGAATTTATTTTTAAATCAGCCAGTGTTTTAGAAGAGCAAATAATAAAATTTACTGCATGTCCTCATAAAAACATAATTATCACGAAAGTAAGATGTACATCTTCTTTCCTCATTTATCGGAATAAAAAACAAAAGTTATCTATGTGTATTGAAAAACGACCTGTTCTTTTTTCATAATACATATTCCTTATCTTTTGTGAGAAAATATTCTGAATTTTAAAGCTGAGAAATATTTTAATTTTAATCTTTATTTTCGCCAATACCAGTGAACAATGAGCTTTATACTGCTGGTATAAAAGTACAAATTTACTCTGAATCAAAGACTTTCAAGGCAGAATAGTTTTATCATGTGTTTTAACATCTACAAAGCATGGGGAGATGCACAATTGATTTGGTTGGAAGTCAGAGTGGTAGTGAGTTTTGAGGAGGCCTAGGAAAGTAATGACAAAGGGGACATAAACACATCAATGCTTCAGGCAATGTTCTATTTCTTCATTGGAAATATATTCAATTTCTGGTAACTGAGCATTCTGGATCCTTTTAATTTATGCAAACTTTAGTTAGAAAATTATGGTTCATTGAACATATTTAGAAGCAAGAATGAAGGCATAGACACAGATTGGGTAATAACCCTATAATGTTTTTATACGTAAAAATGAAAATATAGTATATTTTCATGATATGCAATATGTCTAAAAATTGAAGGATATCAAATGTTGAAGGTACAAAGATGTTCCATCCTAATTCTAATAAATAAAAATTTCTGATATATCACCACTAGAAAAATAAAATTTGAGATGAAATCATTATTAGAAACTAAATGACATGTCACAAATGCAAATTATTCAGATCACCAGGAAATAAAATGATTTAAGCTCACATGTATCCAATAATGTAACCCACACATATTTTTATATGGACATACAATACAATGAAAGCATATTAAAATGCATAGTCATTGGGATATTTAACAGGTAAATTCCATAAGTAGCCAATCAGATTTTAGAAGTTGAGTCAACCTATAAACTATTTCACAAAATTAATAAATGTATTCAAAAGACATATTGAATAGCTATTATAATTGACAGAATGGTTTCCAGTAGAACCTGTGACTACGTTCTATCTCTTTGCATAAGAACCTGTGTGTGTAGAATTAAGATTATAAATGTTTCAAAAGGAACATATTTAAGTTATCCATTGGGACACAATTTACTTACCGGAGCACGTTAGAGCAGAGAAGAAGCTACAGTGGAAAGATGATGCTAAAGGGACCACAGAGACATCTGAGGAATGAGGAGAGCTGCCCTTGGTGCTCCAAAGAGGCAGGGACCACAAGCCAAGGAATGAGTACAGGCAGATGCCGGGAATGCAGAGCAGTCCCATCTTAACTGCTAGCAAGGCTACCTTAGTCTTAGAGCTGCACAGAACTGAATTCTAGCAACACTCACAACCTTCGAAGTACAAGCTGAAGTTGCTCTGAGCCTCCAGTCTGCCACTCAGCTGACACTTTCATTTCACCCTGGTGAGACTCTAAGCGGAGAATAAGAGCAGCTATGTGCTGCCCAGAGCTAAAGAACTGTGACTTAACAATAAGCGTTGTTTTAGTTTGGGGTAAGTTAGACTAAGAAGAGAAAAATGGTACACTTGTTCTTTATAAGAAAACCAGCATCACAGTAAATTTTATGATATTGGTCCCATAAAGGAAATCTCAAGGAATTTCAAAGGATTAAATTCATGCCAGGAGCATTATCTGACTATAAAAAGAAGAGATTTGCATTGGTAAGCAAATAGAACTACAGCTGCACCATGCACTTATAATTTAAGAGATAAACCTCTAACCCTGAGACAAAGCAAAAAATTACAAAGAAGTTTAGAAAGCAGCTTCATTGCGCACCTAGCAGCATATAGGTTAAATGCATGAAGAGAGAAATTAAAATCCTTAAATATACTCTAGAGTCTATTAAATCTGCTACATTACAGGTAAGAGAGGACTTCGATAAGAATACTGACGGAAACACATTGGACAAATTATAAACAACTTAAACATACTTTATTGGTAGAATGAATAAATAAATGGTAGTATATGAGCAATGGATTTTTATAGGTCAGAGAAACAGGAAACATGCATTTAATCCTCTTGTGCTCATCAAACGTATGATTGTTTCAAAGACAAACAATTATTGAATTATTTGAGTTGCCCCTGAACTACCCTTTTTTTTCCCCCCACGGAATAGCTTGTTAACTACCTTAAGGACTGACAGGTGAACTGTGTGTCTTTACACATAAGTATTGGTAAATATTTCCACAGGTAGGTAGGTAGGTATGGAGAGAGTGAGAGAGAGAGAGAGAGAGAGAGAGAGATTTAAAAGAAGTTCCTGGTTTGACACTAAAAGAAAAACAACAGATAGCATTTATTGGCAATGATATATCTAACATTTCAAGAAAAAATAAACGTTTAGAAATCTTCAACCTGCCACATAACCTTTGCAGTTTCCTCACATTTAAAGATCTTTCAGATAAGATCAGTAGCAATAAAAATAAATGTGATTTTTTGATGCTGTTTAATGAAATGTATCAACATTTGGAAGAGCTCTGTAACTCAGGCAATGAGCATATTTCAAATGACCCGTACATGATGATTTAAAAAGTGCATGAATAAAGATGCATCGCAAGGGCGAGGTAAACCAATGGACTGTAATGGTACAGAGCATATAATGCTCACTGATGCTGTTTCAAATTCTGTGACAACTAACTTGTAGGTTTGACGTGCAGCAAGAAGGAAGGACATCCATTTGCTTCTCTCTTCTAGCTACATATGTATTACAATTCAGGTGTGTTTCATATTCATTAACTAATATATTGCAAAATATTGAAAAAAGAAGCATGAGAATATGAATGCTTTCGAGCGAGTCAGACATTAAATGCACAAAATTACAATGCAATTATATGTAAGATTAATCGGTACTGAAATTACTATAATTTTCATTATTTACCAAGTGCTTTCAAGTTTCTTTTTCTCAGATCTGCTTTTATTCCAAAAATTATTAAAATTACAAAGAAATTTTGGGGACTAGAGCTATCAATATTAGTCTACTAAATTTAATTCTCAGGTTTGGAAAATTTTGTAATTTTTAAAAAATTGTCATTTATTTAAAAATTCATAGTTTTATTCTAGATATTTAAAGATGAAGCAAGAAGTATGCATTTTCACAATTACTGTTTTAAAGTTAATAGGTTAATATTTGCAGATTTACTTCACAAAATTTCTTTGTATTGTTAACAAGTTTTAGAGTAAAAACAGATCTGAGTAAAATAACCTTAAAAACTAAATAATGAAAATACGTAGTAATTTCAGTGCCAATTAATCTTACATATTTAATGTTAAGTATTAGCAAGTAAATGAAAAATAGCAATCTCATTATATGCAATTCTTATATATACATCAATATGTTAAGACAATAATTAAGAATGTTGAGCATATTTTAAAAAAGAATAGTAAAGGCAATTTTTAAATTTATGGTAAGTTTTCATTGGAGTTTTCAAAGATAATGTTCCATGAATGCATATTTTCTTTCTGTTGATGTTACTATCTGTAGAAAGATGCAAATTTTATATCACCTTTCCTATAATTCAAGCTTGTGATATAAGCATTAATTTTTATCAAAACAAGTAATACATTATAAACACAGCGTCAAACAATATTTGTTATAAAATATGTGAAATTTTTACCAGTATAAAAATCTCTAAATTTCACACAACTCACTGGAACTTTAGAATGTAAAGAGAAAAAAAATCACTTCTCACTTTTAGTTGTTTGTGTTTCATGATTTTATATTTAAGTAGCATTTCTTTGTTCTTAAATTTATCTAAATATATGTATTTTATCAAGATCTAATAGTTGGTCCTTTGAAAAAACTGATATTTTTAAAACTGATGGCATAACATATGCTCAGAAATAATCTCATGACTCCTTATTTCCCAAACTTTCAATTAATTCAGGTTTTCAGATCAATGATAAATATGATAGACATCACAAATAAAAACATACATGTACATACTTTCATTATTGCCTATGTAATCATAGTAATTGCTTTTGTTGAGTGACTTCTAAGTGGAATGTCATATATATACATATATTTACATAAAATCTGGAAATTTGACAATATAATTTTAACTCTCTTTAACTGTACTAGGTAGAGTGACAGTGGCACTAAAAATTAATTCTGTTCTGTTTTTAGGTTAACAGGTTTCCACCTGCCACCACCAGTGACAAGCACCAAGTCCGTGTTCTCACTCCGATTGACCAGTGACTTTGCAGTTAGTGCCCATGGGTTTAAAGTGTATTATGAAGGTAGGTGACGGCGCTGTTCTCGGAACTACCTCTCAGTTTAATGAAAACCACACCAGAATTTTCCAAATGTGTTAGTGGTAGAAAAATCAAGGTGAAGAGAGATCCATTCATCTCGTTATGTTAAATTTTGTTACAAGTTTCACTTTCTTATTTATCATTTAGGTACAATAAAATACTAGAGATAGTAGACTTCATCGTTTCATTGCCGCTGTACCTAGAGATAGTGAAATCCTTCCCTTGACTTTTCTTTGGAGATGAGATGGTGAAATTGGAAGAATAACAGAAAGAAATGCAATGTGAAAGTAAAAAGGAAGTTAGGCGATTAATAATGAGATCCAGGCAACATAAATTCTACTCTATTTTTCTCTTTTGCCTCTCTAACATGAAAAACAAAACAAAACAAAACAAATCAACAAAAATGGTGATCTGTCTTTGAAAGTTAGTCAAGAGGCAAAAATGTAAAGAGAAATACTGTGTTCCTGTTCAGTAGCACGGATTCCCAGTTGCTCACTGTCAAATGGAAAATTAACAAGCTCACAAAACTGAAATTCCGCTTTTCTTTCTGGGAATTTAGTACAAATTTATTTGACATTAAAACTTGACTTGAACAGATAGGAGGCTATCTATGTCCTTTATTATGTCATTTAGTATTAGAACTATGAGTTTTATTGTTTTTGTTGGTGCATTTTAGATATATGCAGTGATCACATTCATCATAGGGAATTTGGATATATCTTGTCCTATCCCCGGTACCCTGCTCTCCCTTTAATCTCTCTTCCACTCCTTATTTACAAAAGCTTCATTTCCATTTTTTTTCTTCAAATCTTTTTTTTTCTTTTCACTTTAAATAGTGTTTCATAATTCAGTGACATTTGGATTCTGCTGATGGTGTTAAAATGTGCATAACCTATGTTTTCTTTTTATTTACATGTGAAAAACTCTATTGGAAAAAAGTAATATGTTCTTGAGGATTTCAGATAGAAATAATAGGTTTTTAAATTTTATTTAGATGGTTTAACAATAAAATTTCTACTATTTTAGGAAAAACATCCCTTATACTTTAGTCATATCACATTAGGTTTGAACTCATCTCTGCAGGACTGTAATGGTAAAACTTATCCCACTAGATCTACTACTGTTGTACAGTTACAGATGTACCATTAGAGTGGCTGATCAGTTTTCTTTCTACTCGTATTTGTTTTTGAGGTGCCCAGGGTTGTATCCAGGGCCTCTTACATGTCAGGGGAGCGCTATGACACTAAGCTACATTCCTTGGCCATACATGGTTACTTTCTAAAGAAGAAAACTAATTCAAACTACAGTAAGTTAAAAAAAAAGCACACAAGAAAATAACCATATGTAAAATAGTAACCCCACAAAATGAATTTTAATATTGTGTACCTGGATAAAGTACAAAACTAAATGTTATTTCATCTAATGCTGTGTTTCATACTAGAAAAAGTATCCATTACCAAAAAGTTGAGTCTTAACTTGGAATTTAAAAGACAATGTCCACACACACACGTGTGCGCATGCACACACGTGTAAAAACTCTACCTCTACATTTTGAATCCAAGCTTTTCCTTCATAGTTACTTTAAACTACATATCTGAAGCCTACCTACACTACAGTACAATTGACCTATTAGATGTCTTCTCAAGTTTCTAAACTGTGAAGTTTAGTTTTGTTTTCATGATAATCTTGATATCTTACTCTTTCCCTCAGTATATTAAGTTACTAATTACTTTCTTCAATCTCTAAAGTTACTGAGACTTTGTCATTAAACATTAGAATTTATGAGATCTCTGTGTAACAGTGATGCTATGTATTTGTATTTCTCAAACTTCCAATCCTGGAAACATACATCAGATTCATCCAGAGGATATGGAAAGCCATGGATGAATTTGTGCCACTTATATATCCTGAGCCCAGGAATGTGTATTATAAAAGGAAATCCAATGCTTTTCTGCCTACTCAGTCATAAGTTCTCTCTAGCTATCATTTTATCCTTGAAGGAAGCTAAATCAAAATAAACCAAACTTTTACACAATTAAAATGTTTAAAAATGGGTGGTGAATCGGTATTACTATAAAAATACTTTTGTTGGAGAAGAAAGCTAAATGTTATTTTTCTTATATATAATATTGAGGTAATGGTTGTTTCTACTTCCTATGTACTTCTGCTAATGATTAACGACGTAAAATTACGTTTCCAACATATTTGTTTAGAAATCACTGCTAGGTCATTGAGATTGAGAAACATAGTAAGTCTCATGACAGAAGGGTGAATTCATTGCTGTGGAATTTTGGTTTTCAAGGCAAGTTCACATACTGCAGTTTGCTGAATTTGCAGAGGACATGGTAAAGTAAGAGAACATATTTGTGCTAATTCACTGTCGTTACTCTTCAAACTGTGATGAAAGGCCAGTGTATAATCTCCAATTATAAATGAATACATTCATAAAATACAAATTAGTGCAATTAAATGCTGAGTCAGAATCAATTTGTTTACAAGATTTTAAATACTTACTATTTATTTCTATACTTATTTCATGTTAGACCAGAATATTTAGCTCAGCAAAAAACATTACTTCATGGACCAGATATTACATTTTCCCTCAGTACTGCGGATCTACCCAGAATGAGTTACATGTTTCCTAATTTTGCAGTAGTATAAAGTGATACAGTGTTTTATTACTTTTCTGTGTTGCTCAATATTCAGTAAATTTATCTTCTTGAAGAACTGTTTTATATTAAATTCCATATAATATCCATTAATAGAAAAATATATTGATAATTCAACAATTCTGCATGATTAGGTTCATTCCAGATGTTTGAAATTTTCAAAATTGAAATGACTTGTGATATTAAAAGTTGAAAATACTTACATTCTATTGAAGACTATAGAGTACTTTTATTTTGTCTAATGCAAACACAGAAATATTTAATAGTCCTATCAAAGTTTTAAGATGTATTTTATTTCTCAGGTTTTAAATAGTACTTGATATGGAGTAATTATTTGTGTTATTTAACTTTCAAGAGTTTTTCTACCAATTTGTATGTGGGAAAAGTAATTCAGTTGAAATGCAGAAGCATTCCTGTGAGTGTTTCTCAGTACACTACTTCCCTGCTCTAGGCATGCCTGAAGCTGCAGGTCCAAACACAAAATATCAATCAACATAAGATATAATATAATCGGCAAGTGAAATTATATCAGATATCAGAATATACTACATATGAGAAACAATTATCTAGATAGTGTATTTTTAAAATATGCACCAATAGTATGAAATGGCATTGTTTATTGTATTTGATCTAGTTGTTAATAAAATAATATGTTGAAATATTTAGATTTAGACAAAGGAAACTAATTTTCAAAAGTGATGCCAATAATCAACAGAATGATTTAAAATGTACAAGTGGAATAAAAACAATTGTTGATTTATTGTATAGAACATAATGCTGGATGTTACCTATTCATTCAATAGAACATTTTAGACGTCAACCACACAGGTCTTACAATTTTATTAAACTATTACATATTAAAGCCATTGAAAATAATTAAAGAAAATCTGATATATATATATATATATATATACACACACACACATACATGATTAGTTTATAAACCACTGTGACCCATTTACTTCTCAATTATTTTGTATTATAGAGTCAATTGTAATAAAAGGACTAAATTTTATGAAATAACTATTACATTAAATCCCCCAAAAGGAAGTACTCCAATCTTTCACCCACATTTCTATTTATTCCTCATTTAACACTATGTTTAAAATATACATGAATTTATTATTTATTTATTTATCTTTATTTTTAATGATACCAGGGATCGAACTCATGACCTCACGCTTGCCAGGCAGGCACTTCTGCCGCTGAGGTAAATCCCCAGCCCTTGCATTTTTTTATTGTATCCAATCATAACAAAGTTATGAATAGCTCCTTAACTGTTAATTCTACCTATATCCTATGTATTTTCTCATGAATGGCACAGAATCATGCAATTTTAGTCCAACATATTTATCTCCAATGTATAAATCACTGAGGACTATAAATCAGTGTGTTATTCTCACAGAAAAATTTTGATTTTTACTCTATTATTGCCTATGTTGGCCCATTTACCTTAAGAAGAGTAAAATCCTTGTTTATTCCATATTTGTAAAGTTTAAGACCTTTTCATTATTTGTGTGAAATGTTATTTTTTCTTAAACATTTTGATGTCAAAACCATAATTTAAAGTTTGTTGAATATTTTCCCAGCTAACATCTAGCTTTCTGTAGCTGTATTTCTTCTTATAGCTATCTGTTATATACTTGAAGCTCTTGTCACCGTTTCTCAGTTTTTTCACTGAACTTTATATTTTAGAGTTAATAAATTCAAATGAGGAAAAAAGCTGGTGTGTGAAACAATAAGTTAGTAATATACCATGGGACTTCTTGCTATTTAGGGAATCAATTATTGTAGAGATAAAGTAATATGAGGCAAGTGTATTGTGGAATACATATGTAGACATTTTAGATATAATCATATATGTAATGATTATCTTATATTTGAGATGATGTATAATTTTAGAATATACATATTAGAAGATTCAATAGATAACAATAAAAATTAAGTAGAAGATTGCCTGGAGTATTACTTCAAATACAAACTAATAATTATATCATGATTGCCCTTATATATCACTAAGTAAGATACAGGTATTAATGTTCACTTTTAGCAAATATGCTACTTAAATCACTTCCACAGTTAATTCAGCAGCATAAAAATTTGGATAGCAAAGCTAATACATATATAAGTTTTTCTTTGAGTTTTCCTTTTATTCTAATCACAGTAACCTTACATGGATTTTTTTCACCCTAGAAAATTGTATGAAAAACTGATGATCAGCAATTTTAAAGGGCACTAATCTTAGTATAAAAGTTTATTAAAATTTCTTACAATTACACATTGTGGAGATTTCTTAATATAAATTTTTCTTATCAAGTATAATATGGTAATAAATATACTTTTAAAACAATTTTTGATTGCATTAACGTTAAACATAAAAGATAAAATATATTCTTGCATCTATTATAGATAGCCTACATATTTCTACGCTTTTAAAATATTTCATGTAGAAAAAATAACTATGCTATTTGGAATTCCATTTACTTCTCTGTCACAAATGTTTATTATAAAGATTATCCTTGAGAACATAAAAGGACTTTAATTTTACTTTTTTGATTTAGGGAACATTTCAGCCTCAGCTTTAAAAGTTTAAACTGCAGCCCCATGAAATTTAATGGAGACTTTACCACTTAGAATCAAGTACATTATGCTTCAGGCAAAACAATTGAGTTGCAGGAATTACAAGTTTACATATATTAAGTATTTTGCAGCAATAAAGTTAGGGTAGGCTCATAAAAGAATTAATGGATATTATCTTTAACTACTTTTTAAAAATAAATGAGGTTCAGTATTTCAAGAAACACAATACTACAAACTTATTATATATGCAAAATGCCTTGTCTTTTGCCTTTTGTCAATTTAAAATCTTTTGTCCCTAAAGTTCCATATCATCAATCTAGTTAACTATTGAATCACCCTAATTCTAAAGTGACTTTTTAGTCACATGTCTTCTCTTTCTTTTAAGCAGGTCAAAGTGTTCAAACTCTGCTTCGAGATTTCCACAAATCAATTTTCTAAATATCCTCTGAATACAGTGTATAACATTAAGATGAATATGTAGATTTAATTTAATTTATTGATTTTTAAGTATTTTATGAGTCAGCAAAATGTAAATCATTTTAGTGTATTTATACTGAACTAGCATTATCAGTACTGTGAATGCTGTTAAAGGTTAAGTGATAACACCATACACGTCTCATTTTAGCAATGTAACATCCACAAAGTTTAAAACTATCTAGTGTCCAGCTGTGTTCCCAGTCACAGTATCAATTTATAAAAATTGTCATTTGAACACATATTAAATTTGTGCATGTACTTTTCTGTACTGTTTAATCTTTAACTTGATCTAGTTCTTCTACTCCGGATATCCAGTATAGGTTCCTTTGATTTGCCCACTTATTCTTACAAACACTGTGCAGGCCTTAATCCTGAGGAGTTCATGTATGGATTCTGAAATTGGGATCAATGCTCAAAGCTTTTTTCTCGGTGCTCAGAGGTGCTCACACCTGTCACAATGCTATAATCTCCCATTTTGGA
Source organism: Dolichotis patagonum (assembly GCA_004027295.1). NCBI lineage: Eukaryota > Metazoa > Chordata > Mammalia > Rodentia > Caviidae > Dolichotis > Dolichotis patagonum. The sequence continues at coordinate 60,283 of PVJX010005551.1, read as the reverse complement.
TTCTGTGCTCAAAATAAGCTATGCGTACCATATGGGTATAGGAGATGTTTTATTCATTTTGTATACAGGGTTCCTATTTAAAAGCATCCTTGGAAGTTACAAATGCTTAACAAACATGTGTTAAAATTCAACTGACATACAGATTGCCTAAAAATTTGATTAGTAATGAGGCATGATCCAATCTACCTGCATTCTAAAAGGGTAAAACCTCATTGTCTTCATAGACAAGAGAGGAGCTATATTTAGTCTTTTAGAATTTATAATACATGCAGATATTTACATTGCATGATTATAGCTTTAAAAAATTGACCTGTTATTTTAAAAATCCATGATTTGTATCAATATTAGTTACACATTTCATGAATAGTATCTTAGCTGATTGTACTTTCATACACTTACTTCTTTATGAAACAATTTAAAAAATACAAAATTTACCAATTGACAAAAGTGTTAAAAATATAAAATTGCTGACTACAGTATTACATGGCTATTTAATGTTTGTGATTCATATAGCAAAGGCGGGATGGTGCTCAGGATTTTATTCTCCACAAAAGAACAAGCGTAGTATTTATCCCAATTTACCCCGAATTTTCTTCTTTTACGTATAATGTAGAATATGTTAAATCTCCCAACTGCTAAGTGTTATCATTTTAGTATAAATACTACAATGAAGATAGAGAAAATATTAATTTAAAATTCTAATAGTATATCAGAAATATTTTGCTATGTTCATGAGAAGCCCTTATATTCTCATAGTTTTTATAATTGATAGTGCACAGTTCATAGTTTAGGGAAAGAAAAGTTACTATGAGCTTGGTTTAGGAATTAATTTGTGAATTTTAATTTTCCTTTTACCAAAATGTAGTAAGAAAGTAAAGTAAAATTTGATTTTTATCATTTGAATCTGAAATATCTGAGGCATCAAGATACATGAAAACCAAATTTGAAATGTTTTCTTCCCTATATATGGTATTCAGTGTATGATCTAGCATTATTCCTGTCCCATTATATATATGACTTATGCTATATCTATCTATCTATCTATCTATCTATCTATCTATCTATCTATAATGATGTTTTGACATGTCCTTTGGCCATTTTCAACTTCATTTACAAAAAACAACACTGCTACCCTACTATTTGTTTTCTGTTTTCTAAAGTGTTATTGAAATATGAAAACCTATGAGACAATTTACCCAAATGTACTTGGGAAGAAAGAAAGTTAACCATGCACCCTTAGATAAAGTTTCACTGGAATAATATTGCTTTCAATGGAGTCACCCATTTTCAATTGGAAACCGGAGAAGTAATACTTTTTCCACATGCTCTCATGTTTGCAGTGTCATTTCAGTGACAAAAGTCAAAATTGTTGTAGAGATTAAGAGAAGTGATCTCCTCAAAAGCTCTGCCTCTGAGCTAACAAGTCAACAGAGCTGAAGTACAAGGAATGTTTCCAGTTCATTGGAAAACAAGACTCTGTGGAAGAATGCCAAGCCTTGTGTAGAAATTAATTGAAAACACTTGCTAGAGTTATGTTAGTAAGTGCACAGACAAGCCTTAAGAACAATATTGGATATGATATGGGCTCTAGGTCAAAAACAAAACATCTTTGATGGATATTGTGACTAAAAGATATACTATGTAGAACTGAAAGCAAAAGTTTGGGCAAATTATAAAAAGATATTATTTCTGTCATTTTGATGCAACACAATCATTTGTTCCACACTAACAAATAACAAAAACAATTGACCTGTCTGCATATGCTTCATGGTTTGATATATGTATACAATGTCAAGAACTGTGGAATTTCTGAGCTTATTCTGAATAAGCAGAATATCCAAGAATGTTTTCAAGGGAAGGATAACAAAAAACTATATTGAGTGAGAATCAAAGGAATTATTTTGTTTTACTTACAACAATGGAAATGGCCAAAGTATTAAAACTTGGGCTTCCAGAGCTCCAATTCCTAGAAAATTAAAGAAAGCAAAATCACCTTCCTCCACATCATATATGACTAAAAGAGAAACTCAGTTTAGGAAACTAGAATGGTTTACATTAGAGAGTAGTCAAATCTGCCCTTTGTTCTGGAAGGAGATAATACTTCTATGCTGTAAACTAAAAAATCGTGTTGGTACTTCTGTTTAAATGATGTGAAAAACATGTGACATTATAAATATGGAAAATTGTTTCACAACGTATGTGTATCATGTTCCATGCTAGTAGCACTGGCATTCAGTACATTTTACACAATTTACAATAATCTTTTAAAAATTCAAATAAAAGATACATTTAAGTGTTACAGGAAAATACTTAAGGTAGGTAGATAACATCCTAAAAGTTCTCTAGATTTGAATGGTGATAGTATTATTTCAAAAATGCTTAATAAATTACAATGGAACCTTGACTTTCAAACTCAATTTATTCCTGAGGTCTAGTTATAACTCAAGCCCACTGTAAATCAAGACTTGTTTTCCAATAAGAAATAATAAAAATACCCATATTGCATTCCATACTTCCCGAAGTAATCCCTAAATTTTTACAGTAAAAAAACTTTGTATAACACGCATAGTTTACCAGGAACACCAATAATTTTCCTAGTGTATTCACCAAAAAGTTATAAAATGTTCCTGTTAACCAGAAACAATTTCATAGCGTACTCATCATCCAAGCTGACATCTTTGGCTTGCAGGAAGGGAGGATGAACATCAGAGAAAGTGCTTGTCTTTTGGAAGGAGAAAATTTTCCATGAGAAAATTAAGAATCTGGCTTCTGGTTTCCTTTCTTTCCTTGAGAAAGTCCATAGCCCACCAGCACCAGCTTCTGGGTCACTAGGTCTGTGTATTCAGAAATCAAATCTGGTCCCAGGTTGCCTATTTCTGCCTTTTTAAAAACACCATTCTGCACTGTGACATGACTTTGTCATTAAGTAAGTGAAAGCAATGACGCTTTATTTTTCTCTGATTGTATCTTGTCTACAAATGTTGGTAGCTCCGTCCATTTCTCAGAATACCCTTTATTTTAGAAGAAGAGCTTTGCTGCATTAATTGCTGACACTCGCCCTCCTCTTCAGAAAGTCCTCAGCTGCCTTCTCTGCTGCTCCGCCCCAACTTGCAGCAGTTCCTCTGCTCAGCTCCCCTGGGTGCTCCTCCACCACTTCCTCAACATCACCATGTCTGTTTCCAAGCCTATGGACTCTGCTGCAGTGACAATGTCATCAACGGTCAGGTGAAGGCCGAGGCTCCTCTACTTATCCTTGAGAGTCTCTCTCTTCTATAATTTTAGGCCACACTTTCTTCCAGGCAGATCTCAGTGTCCTTTAGAGAGATACTGGCCTGGGATTTCTCAGTTAATCTCACACAGGAAAAGATGCTGCAACGTTCCTTCCAGAAGTCTTTAAGGGGGTTAAGTCTATATCTGAGATCACCTGGAAGCACTTCGGGACCAGTTACGGCTTCTTAAAGTCAGCTATAATCTGCTAGACATAGGCTGCAGTATGGGAGTTACATTAGGTGGGAGGGACTTGATGGAGAGGCATGGTAATTCATCAGCCAATTCTTTTTCCCAATCTTGTGGGTGAGCAGGATTCCTGTCTCTATGAGCAGAGCCTTGAGTGTAATCCTCTGTCCTCTAGATATTTCTTAACAGTAGGACAAAACACTTTCCTGATTCATTCAAGAAAATGTACTCATGTTACCCAATCTTTTGTGTTAGATCTTCACGTGACTCCTACCCCATTCTTCATGTCTTTATGTTTTCTGAACACTCTAGAGATGTTAGAGTGATAAACCAAGAGAGGATTTATTTTGAGGCCACCACTTATATTGGTAAATAGCAATAAAGTTAGTGTATCCTTTGTAGGACTGTGTTCGGGCGTTTTCTTCTCTTCCTGGAAAACATATGTTCTCTTGGGCATCCTCTTTCAGAAAGGGGCAGTTTCATCAAAGTTGAAAACTGGATGAAAGCAAAAATCATTTCTCTTGTGACACCATTTTGAAGTGATGTATGTAATTTTCAGCAGCCCTTTTGTCAGCAGTGGCTACCTTTTCATGCCTAGTTATGCTCTGGATTCCAGGTCTTGCTTTAAAATTGTGAAACCACCATTTATCAGTTCAAAATGTTTCATCATTATTACTCTGATAGATTGTGCTTTATGAGACCTGAATTTACAGCCCTAGTTTTTTCACAGATTATAGACTCAGGTTATCACTTGCCATCTGCCTTTAGTTTATCCACACTAGTAACAGTCTTTCTACCTCATTTAACATTGTGGCTCACACGTTACTAATTTGAGTAACACCTTAAGCAAACCTTTTCTCTGTTACACTGTTGAAATAGTGGACTTCAACATGAGGTACATATTAGTGAGATTGGCTGCACAAGTCATTCCTACATTTTCTCTACAGTTTCCTTCTTTTTGAATGAGATTGCCTTCCTTACCTTTGCTTCCTTCCTTGGTTGCTTTTCTAGCTTTTTGAGGCCATTCTAACAGCAGTAACTGTAACAGTTATATAAACTACTGACCCAAATCTCATGCACAAACGTGCATCTGGTTTCAGACTGATGCTTGCATATGCTTTTCTGGCATCTCCAGTCTTTGTTTAAAAACCTCACAAATGGCCAGGATTCAGGTTGTCATTCAAGACTGATTGTAATTTAAACTGAACATTCTGGTTTAACGCAAATTGCTTGTATATGAAGCTGGTTGTAACTCAAGGGTCTACTCTATAGCATATATATATATATATATATATATATATATATATATATATATCTGGATAACTATGACCATCAGCTTTTCTTTTTTCTTTTTTATACTATGGGTGTTTATTTATCAATCCATAGTGTAGTACACACCTATTGTTTAACTTCATGAGGATTTCTCTGTCCACATTTAGGAGTCAACTTAATATCTCCTTTTGTTTTCGCAGACTTTTTTTGGCCTATTTTATTAGAGGGTAATAGTAGATCACCTGACTAGGGACTAGGGTAGATTTCCCCACACTGAGCAACAATTCCAAATGATTGAAATAATTTATTGTAAAAATGGAACTAATCCATGAAGAAATACAATGGAACATTATCAGATAATGAGAAAAGAACACTTTCAGGAGGAAATTGATATATTAAGTAAAATCTTGAATCTGCTTAACATAATTATTAAAAAGTGATTCTTACACTCAAAATAAAATGAAAATGAGTATTTACATGTTTTCAATCTATAAGGAAAACATGTGTGTGTGTGTGTGTGTGTGTATTTCACACTGTTGCCTCTGATATGAAATTTGAGAATGTTATAAATTAAAATTTTACTAATAAACTACCAAGATTATAACAAAGATTATAATACAATAAATCTATCATCAATATTACTGTTAAGCAGGGAAATTTTGTTGGCCTGTGGACAAAGAAATATGACAGAAGGATTTTCTTAAAGTTAGTCACAGAAAGAAAATATGAAAAGAGCTCAAAACAGTTAAAAAAGGACAGGTGTTCAGATGAGGAATGAACCATATGAAATTCTTCAGATACTAGTTAGTTGACATGAAAAGATACCATTTATTTATCTATGTATTTTTCTCCTGTAATTATTTGGAAAAAGATTTGTGATATGAAAGCAACAGTGTTACATTTTGATTTATGTTGGGCAGTATATATCCTTTTAATAGTTTATATGAGAATTCCCACTGCACTAATTTTGTGGCTTTATTTTTCCATAATTTAAGCAGTTCATCTGTGTGTAATTCCAAACCTTCCACATTATTAATTTAAGGACTTAATCTGAAACTCTATTCAATTGCATTTCAATTATCTCACATTTTCTTTAATTATGATTCTGTATTAGTTCCTTGTGCTCAGTTGAGTCAAGTACATATAATTTTATTTACAATGGAAAATATACTAACAGTATCAGTAACTGGGACCTTTAATTTTCCCAATCATCAATGTATAATATTTCAGCAGAAATGTTTCATAAAGTCTCTGAAATATATTTACACATGAGCTAAATTTTCTCATGAAAATGTGCTTCAGATGTGTGTACAAAATGGTATCATTTCTACTTGTTCAAGGAAAGAAATCACTGAGATGCCCAATTTCCAACTGAAATTGGAAAATAAAATGTATATTGGAAATTAGAAAATAAAATGTAGCATAATTCATCACCAGGGAAAAAATTTGATATGTGATGCAGTGCTACCGTACATGTCCTGTATTAAAGAATATATGACAAATAATAGCACAAAGCTAAAGAATTCTAACTATTCATGTGACATTTGAGTATTTAACAATTTATTTTTTGATGACATATCTACTGAAATGTTTCTTAGTTAGCATTTGTATTGTAACCTGAAAAAACTTCACTTTTTGCATGTATGTCTACAGCAGAATATTAAAATATAAATATAATTTTAAATTGCTAACCCAAGTATCCTAAAAATTCAAATGAATATTATGATCACTAGGAGTTCTTGAAAGCAATTTAGGGGAAATATTCAGTATCATGATATGAAATAACCAACAGTCCTTCAAGGTTTAATACCAAATTCAATGTGAAAAAAATGTGATACTTCGTAAGTTTAAGATGAAATTTTCATTTGTGTTTCTTTTTTTACTATATGTTTATAGCATGGAATGGTTATAGTTACTGTAAAAGATTGGTACATGTACATAACACATTTCATTTCCTTTCTTTTTGCCCTTCCCTCCACCCTGCTTTTATTTTTCCAGCACCAGATTTGTTTATTTATTTCATAGGATCTTATAAATTTAGTTAATATATGCTCAAGTAGAAAATCAGACTTCTAGGCCAAATAATTTATAAAATATGTAAGACAACTTTAATAAGTCAAGGTGTACTTTTAGATATATTTTTTGCACTGCATTTTTTTTCTGTTTTCTGTTTTCTTTTTCTTTTATAATTCTGTTTATTTTTCATGGACATTGTTTTCTTCTGAAATCTTTATATTCCTGGTTTTGCTAAAGCATTCAGTGCATTTATCATTTAGATAGGTTCATCTATTTATGTATGTATTAAGTTTACTAAATATTCATGTTAGGCCAAGAATTGGAAGCTTAAATAATGAAATAGATTATGCATAAGTTACTTCAACTTTTTCTTCAAATTATCAATACACTATAAATAGATGCTAAAATATCAAATGAAGACATTTAAAGCAACACACTTTCATGTTATAAACCACTTACTATGTGTTCTCACACTTAATATTCTTGGAAAACACACTGGTAGTCAGCCTTCCTATCAATGGACAAATTGCCCTATACTCTCAAAGTAACGGAGGAAAGTTATTCTGGCTCACAGTTACGATGTGTTCAATCAGTGATCTTCTGGCTCTAAGGTGAACAGAGCATGGGTGGAAAGGCTTGGCAGAGGGAGACTTCATTTCCACAAAAATTATTTCAAGGGTAATACACAGTGAGAGTAATTGCTGACCAGGTAGTATAACCATTCAGCCATGACATTTTCAACTTACCATACATCAAAGTAACTGAAATTCAAAACATACAAAAATAAAACTTTATTTTTTTATTTACAAATTCTTAAATTTCAGGTCTTCATTATTGTGAAGATATGTTCACAGAAATATAATCATATGTGTTCTAAGTTTCCAGAGTAGTAACAGTTTCCATTCTACAGTCATATAACAAAAGATAAATATTGAGAGAAAGAAAGAAAAAGGAGAAAAAAGAAAGAAAAAAGAAAGAAAGAAAGAAGAAAAAGAAAGAAAGAAAGAAAGAAAGAAGAAAGAAAGAAAGAAAGAAAGAAAGAAAGAAAGAAAGAAAGAAAGAAAGAGAAAGAATCAGGTAATAAGCGATAGAGGAAGCCTTCTTGTACACAAATAACAAAGCTAGGACCCAGACTCTGGTCTCTATCTCTAGTTCCTGTCTCTTTTCAACATGTAATGGAGTTAAGTATTAATATATTTTTTTAAAAAATTTTGTAGACTCGTATTGTTGCTCCTTATTTGAGACACTAAAAACAAGTCATCTCTTTTGTCTAATAAATCTTCATGGTACTCCCAACTGAGTGCATGATCACTCCTGATTTGAAAAAATAAGAAAATCTACTGCTTTCTTTCCCTTTTGATATCATCTTCGATTTGTCCACTAGCATTCTTTTCCAAGGATCTATCCTCTTCCAACTGTGTAACATTTTCATTCAATTAGCATGCAATAAGTTGTTTGTGAATGCAAACATGTATGAAAAATGTCGATAGGGGATCCACCATGACTTCAGTATTGTGCATTGGTAGAAAATCAATATAACGTGAATTTTTGATCCAGAAGAAACCTAAAGGTTTCAGACAAAGTAAAACCTCAAGATTTCCATCTCGTTTTTATTTTTATATTTTTCATTTTGAAGAAGTGAGAAAATTTTCTTCATTTTAGACACATAGAACTTCAATTATATGTTTCTCTTTTGTTACATTATAAGCTCTATTACTTAATATTATAAGAAAAAATCAAAATCCAAGTTTTAAATTCTTGGAGGAATTTAATAGCATTTTCCATAGTTACATTTATTTTTATGTTAAAGGGGCATTTTGTTGAAAGTAATGGATCATTAGTCTCCTGTGAGTAGAAGGCTTAGCAGTCTTTACAAATGATTTGAATTTAGATGCAGTGTTTGACCATTATAAGTTATCTTTATGATACCTTTTAAAATCTGTAGAGAATTATAAAGTACTGAAACCAGCCCTACTTTGTGAATATTTTTAGGGTATGTATTAAAAGAGTTTTCTCACTGTTACTTGATTTTCTGAGCACTGATTTTGTTACTTTTCTTAATGGACTAAAATTAAGAAGGATTATAACACTTCCTATATATAAACTTTATTCACCAGGTTGCAGTAAAACTCCACACATAGAAGGATGGAATGCTGAGAAAGTTTTTATTTATTTTATTTTCTTCTCAGACAATAAAGAAACCACTTCTTAGAATTAATGTTTCAACTTAATTTAAATAGAAGATATATTTATTAACAATTATGCTTCGTGTGTGTGGTGTGTGAGTGTGTGTGTGTGTGTGTTAGTGCTGAGCCATGAGTTCAATGAGAAAGCTCACTGAAAACTTACAAATGGTTGACATGTTCACTAGACAAACAGAAAATGCTAAGATACATACTTGGTTAGGAAAATAGCAAGGCAAAAATAAGGGTCAAAATTCTAAAAGATTCATGATCATGTAAAAATTAAACATGTTTCTAGATACCTGGTGTACATATATGAATAAAACTTAGTAAATGACATAAAAATATCCTGCAGACATTAATTTCTCTAATTCTAATTGAATAGTAAAAGATGGGAGGCAGACTATTGCACTGCCAAGCTTCTTTCTACAAGGTGAAATGGGAAAGTTAGCTACAGCAGATTGGAGAAGGAGACTGACCACTCTAGCTGACTGGTAGCATGAAGAAATTTTCAGTGTTTGATCCTCATGGGTAAGTACAGGCAAAGAAGACCGCGCAAAGGAATCAGGCTGTTGCCTTTCAGACAGTTTGGAAAATGGTCCGCATGAGAGCAAGTAAGCTGTGGACAAAGCAGTCATACTAAGAATTTTTAAGGGTATTGTATTCTCAACATTGATGTCAATTTGGATGTTTGCAGATCTAAAATAGGTAGCGCATTTAGAAAGGCAAGATATTTAACTTCAGAAAAATAGGCTGTGTCAAGCATAGGCAAAGAATTGAACAGCAAGAATTATATTTGGAAGAAAATTATGTAACTGCCTCACAGACTGAGACAGAGGTGGGACATAAAAGAGCATAGCAAGATTGCAACATTTGGTCCTCAGATGCTAAATGCATAGGAGAAAAACATCAGAAAGAAAAGTTTAACATAGAATTAATTTTATATATATATGTAATATATATTTATATATATACAATTTATATATATAAAATATATATTATATATATAATTTTTTATTTGCTTGCTTGTTTGTTAGGTGACTTATACTGAGATCTACAGTCTCATAGCAACTAAACTCCCGTTTATTTTCACTACTCCAGAAACAATCTGGCCTGGTTTCAGAAGTCTGGCAGGAATCTTAGACCTAAACACTGGTTTAAGTCATGTTGTACACTCTGAGCTTCTCTTTTAACTTTCTATCTCTATTTTGTGTCTGCGTCCTCTTTATCAGCTCTAAATTCTTGATTATTTGAGTATGGGAGTCCTGACCAAAATATTCTATTTTTATCTCTAAGCAGTACACTGTTTATGTTTTTTTTAATCTCTAAGCATTACATTATACATGTTGTTTCCTGTGCATTGCTTCTTAAAAAAAATCTTCTAATCTGTTTATCAGTTTGCATTGATTCTTTATTATGAGTTATTTCATCTTTTCTTGGTGTCTAATTCAAGTACCGATCTTTCTCAGTTTGCTTTACCTTGTCACTCAAGAAATTATTATGTCTATTTTGTAGCTGTATTTAATGCTTGTGGTTTTACAAAAAGTGGCTCTATTGTCTAAAAATAGTTTTTTGAATGGCTGGTTATGTGGCTCAGTATGACAGTCCTTTTTTCAATTCCTAGTAACACACACACACACACACACACACACACACACACAGGTGATTTTTTTTCCTCATTCACTCTGAGTTTCCATTAGCTATAAAATGAACTTTGTTGAAACACATTTAAAGAAATACTACCCAGTGGTTGAAGATTTTCTGAGTAAAGACCATGAAGAATGGAAAAGGTTAAAAATTCACTGAGCTAGAAAGGATTACAAAGAACTAAGTTCATATTTTAAAATTTTTTTTATGGAATGTCAATTTCTCATGCAGTTGAAAACAACTATGGAGAAAAAAAATTGTTAATCCCTTGTGGATCATCCTGTGATATTTGGTGATAGATAGCATTGTTCTTTTGATATGACATTTGCTGTGAAAATCAATGTTCCAGACATTAGTTTGTAGTTTATGGTTATTGATTCTATCGGGTAGAAATTGAAGATTAATGATTTTGACACATAGAGTCAGAAAGAGAAATACCATAGTAGATGGGAAATTTGTAGAAATTAGAAAGACTCTTGCTAAGAAATAGGGACTATTCTTTGGAAAGTTGATTCTTTGGAAAGAATAACAGCATTGATATGAAAGACAATAAAAATAATTAATTATACATTATGGTATCTAAAAAGGTTCTATCTCTATAATTTGAGCATAACATAATGATTAATGATTAGACATCATATTTCTCTAAAGGACTCTTTGACCAAATAGTGCCTGAGCCATTTTACATATATAACTTACAAATCAATGGAAGTTTTGAGGAGAATGTATAAAACTTAGTTTTAAAATTTTTAAATAAAGGCATGAGAACTGTCAAATGAATTAGAGTACTTATTAAATCACAGAGAAATGAGACTATGAAAGCTAAATTATCTTTACCTCTTTATTTTGTGACAGGTATCTGGTACAGGAATCAAGTTTTACGTTCTATTAGTTTACCTGCATTAACGTTTCTAACATAACTTAGCAGTTCGATATGAGACATAGTTTGGATAGCAGCCTAATTCATTTAGACTGACAGTTAAAGCTGGTCTTGTTGTATAGTACCAGGACTTGAAAGGCTGAGGTGAGAGGATTGTGAGTTCAAACCCAGCCAGGGACACAGAGTGAAACTTTGTCTAAAATAAACCTCAAAATACATACAAACAAACATACATAATATGTACTAAAAAAAAGTCATTACCTTTAGATACACATAAAAAGTCACTATCTTAGATAATAGGTCATTTCATTTGTTGCTAAAAGATAGGAATTCCAAAAGAGATACTAATTTAAGAATTTCTTTTACTTTAATAGGTTATATATAGGACCTTTTCTCTCTTCTCAATAGGCAGATGATGTTAACTTTATCAATTTCCATGGTTCATTTAAAAAGTGTAAGAGAAAGAGACAGAGAGAAACTTCCATATCTTTTAACATTCTTTTTCACATTAAGAATTCTAATTAACTCAGTGTAATGCATGGTTTAAATCATACTCTACAGTTACAGCTCAATTGAAGTTTGAATGCATTCTTAAATTTATTTATATCTATGAATGTAAAGATTTTCTATTTCTTCACAATTCTGACTTCCTTAAATAAGGTTGATTGTTTTCACAGTTCTGTGGAAGCCAATTTCTTCACTGTTGTTGAGGGGTAGTGAGCAAAGGTTATACTTCCATACTATTTTATCCCAGTAAATGAGATCATTACATTTTGTTATATTTCAGCAGTTCCTCGACCACTTCCACAGGCTTTGTCCTTTTGTAAAAATTTTAAAGAGAATAAAACCAAGTAAAATAAAACAGATTAAAGCCAATAAAAAGCAAACAGTGTAAGTGATACTGGGTTTCAAAACAAGATAATAGGAAATCAGCAGAGTCTACCATAAAGCCTCTTATGGTCTTCAATGTAGCTGCCTGTCCCATCAGACATAGGAAAAAACAAAACAGAACAGAATAGAACCAATAGAAACAAATCAATTAATGCAACACGGGATTTCATAACAAGATTGTATCTGTATCCTAAAGAACTTTTAAAGGTATCACCTGCACTCTCATTTCCCCAACAAGTACTAGAGCTTTTTTATCCCGACACCTCCGACTCTGCCTCCCATCGACACACTTTTCAAAAGTCCAAACTCCACATTGCATCCAGCAGGACATTTCGAAAGTGCACATCTATTCATTTCATGCTGAATTTAAATCTTTAGTAATTTAATTATAATTTCAAGATTAAAGATCGAAGTGTTTAAGATTACCTACACGATGTAGTCACTATGAGACGATCCTCTACCTATGTTTCTGGGCTCCTAAAGCCACTGTAGACTTGGTTGTTTCTTTTTTCTTGAAAGAGTAGTAGTCTTCACCCTCATGACGTGTTTTTTTCATTGTAATATTCTCAAACGCCTAACTGCAAGAAAGTAGCTCTTTTTGGTTTTTAGTGAACTAAACTTAAATAATATCAAGAGGTTCTTTATTTTGCTGAGTGTCAGAAATTAAGTATGGAAATTTTTCTCACTCCCAAGTCTGATGCTCGGAATTCTTTGAGAGGGATGTCAAGAAGGAAGGAAGGAAGGAGGGAAGTAAGAAAGAAGGGTAAGATTATATATAATCATACTTGATTGTTTTCTAAACTCCCATGAAAAATCTTCACAAACAGTTGTTCTGTCTGATGTGCTCTCTTCTGTAGACCCTCAACGTAAACAGAGCAAACCAATGGGGTTACTATTTGCTGTTTATTTGATATTGTTTGCTAAGTAAACAAAAGTGGGCTTTTTATGACATGTATGACAAGGATAGTTTAAGGTTGACCAGTGAGTACTAAGTTACAGTAATAGAAGTGTAAGAAATCCTGATGTGCAGCCGAGTGACTGTACATGACAAGATTGTACTACATATCTCAAAATCCTTTCAGAAAAGATTCTGAAGGTTCTCAACCTTTTGGATTGACAAATATTAAACAAGATATATATGTTTACTTTCATTTAAACTTCACACAGTGTATACATGCATCAGTATACTACAGGGTACCCTATCCATGTGAAAAAATTTTTATCTTATTTATTTGTTAAAATAAATTTAAATTAAAAGTGAAATACAGTATTTTCACTTCAACAGTGGTAAAAAAAATACCCAAACAACATAAAAATGCTCCATCTAATAAAATGTATATGCCAAATTCCTTATTTTTCCAGCCAAACATCTACCATTAAGAATTATTTTTTTGGACTACGGATAGAATTCATGACCTCGTGCTTGCCAGGCAGGCGCTTATTGCCACTGAGCTAAATCCCCAGCCCTTCCATTAAGAATCTTTGATGAACTGCAGATATGATTACATTTTTTTGCAATTTGATTTCTAAAACAAGAGAAATCAGAGTGAAGCGATGTATCTAATACGCATAGCTGTTACCATAGATACCTAAAACACAAAAGGAGATATACAGCTACTATATAAGATTTGCTCAAGAACTGTCTTTCCCAATGCCATAGGGGAAAGTCTTAGAAAGATATGAATTCCCAATATGTCCATGCTAGTGTTTGTTATTTAATGCTATCTAAGATTTTACTATGTTCATAGAATATGCTTTCAAATACAGCCTGAATAATTTGTCCTTTGATATTCTAAGGAAAAAAAAATCTATCAGGGAAGCTGATATTTTTAGCAATTACATTTCTTCTAGAAAAGTATGCTAATTTTAGATAATTCAAAACTTTCTTAATTATATCATATATAAAATAATAGTACTTAATTCATTTTATCAAAATATAAAAAAACAGGATTAGTTACAATCTAAATTATTTTTATCTTTATAAGATGCATATGTAAGATGAAACGTTATGATTTGTCTTTATCGGTAAGCATTGAATACATCACTGTTCCTGAAAAACACCAGCTCAGAACTCTCATCTCCTATCTGATTTACAAACAATTGTATAAAGCACTTATTAAGAAAATACTATTGATCATTTGTAATAGACAAAGATCCAACTTATATAACAATAATAAAAAGTGGGATAGAGAGTCTTGAGTTACACTGCAATAGTACTGAAAATACAGTGGTATTTACTATAACTAGGTCATTTTACTATCCTATGCAATAGAAGATCTACATTTTAAATAGATGTTAACCTGCAGGACAAGCAATAAGAAAACAACCCAGTAATACAGAATAAAACAAACAAACGGTATTTACATGCTAGAAATACAAGTTAGTAGCGAAAGGCTAGTGGAATAATATGATGCAAAACATACAGAATATATGAAAGCTACAGATAAATGCTAATTAATCAATATTTACTATAAACATAAGTAGAGTAAGCACCCCAACACTTCAGTCAAAATGCTAAGATTGTCAAAGCAGGTTTTAAAAAATGATGCACCGTAATAATGTCTTCAAGAGATGATGTTTAGATTCTAATGCAAATAGGTTGAAAGAAAAATATACCTTAGAGAGCTACTGGTTATAGTGATATTAAAAGAAACAGACTTTAAGACAAAACTGTTCATGCAGGCAAAGAGTGATGTTTTATAATTATAAAGATGTCCATCTATCAGGAAACATAATGATTGTAAGCATATGTCTGCCTTATGACAACGACATCAGGAAATGAAAACTGACAGAAGAGAAAACTGGACAATTCAACAAAAATCACTGGAGAATTGAACCACTCATCCTTAATATCAAGTAGAATAAGTAAGCAAAGTATGAACAGGGAAATACTAGTCTTAAATAGTATTAATAACTAGTTAGACTTGCTAGATATATATAGAACACTCCATCAAACAACATAAGAACTAAACCAGTCTAAGACAAACCCTTATGTTTATAGTCTTCATTTTTAACACGGTGACCAGACAACTTAGTAGAGGAAGAAATAAATTTTTCAAAAATTATTGTGGGACAAATGAATGCTTCATGCCAAAACAAATCCTAATCATTATCTTACACAACATACAACACTTAATGCTAAAGAGATAATACACTTAAATGTAAAATTGAAGCTAACAAGTTAGCTGTGATACCAAAAGCGTATGCAAACTAACAAATACTGAAATGTGGACTTTATCAGGGCTAAAACATTTGTACTTCAACAAAAATCATAAAAAGTGAGTGGACAACCCATAGAATAAGAACAAATATTTTCCCATCATTGTGTCTGACAAGAGACTTTTATGTACATTATATAAATATTTGTACTTCTCAAAAATAAACAAATGAGCTAATTTTAAAATGTCTAAAATTTTCAGTAGTTGTTCTACAAAGAAGATATTAAAATGGCCAATAAGCATACAAAACATATTAATGTCAACGGGGAAATTCAAATCAAAAGTATACTAAGGTAACTTTATGTCCATTAGGTAGTTAAATTAAAAAAAAAACAAACAACAGTAAATGCTGATAAGGATATGGGAGACAGTAGACTACTTGAGCACTGTGGACAGACATGTTTAAAAACTACAGATTGATAGTTGTTCAAAAGTCACACACACACACACACACACACACACACACACACACATCCAGTTGAATATCAATTCACCAGATGATCCGGAATTTCCACTAATCGGCACATATCAAAAATAATTGAAAGAAGAAATACAAATAAAAATCTGAATATGATGGTTCATCATAATTAGTCTAAATGTAGAAATAGCCCAAACATCCATTAACTGATGACAGGAGTTTTAAAAACAACTATTGTGCTTATACAAAATATATTCTTTGGGAATTAAAATGAATGATGCACTGATACTTGTTACAACATGCATATATCTCGAAAACTGACAATGAAGATGACAAACCATACCTTTTAGATTGTAGAATATGTGGATGAAAATATTCTTGGAGGTACTAAACTATGAACTTCAAAAATATGAAAATTTTGTTAGATCATTGTATCTCAATGTAGATGTTATTTTAAAATGGACGCTGTGCACATTTTTTACACCAACTGTAGTTTTTGTATGGGTTTGTTTGTTTTCTTTAGCCTTAGGTAAAACAGTGCATACTATTTCAAGAATTTATAGAGATAAGTTAATATGATACAGTAATTGAAAGCTTAAAAACAAAAAATACAACTCAAAGTCAATTTATACAGTTTTAAAATTCACAAAGACCTGTTGGTTATAGCTAATGTGTCTTTTGATTATTTAGTTAAGTATCAGAGATTTTAAAATAAAGTGCAAAAACGTTAAGAGATTTCAAAATGAATTTACATTGTATAAGAAATCCATTTCGTTTCCTGAAACCTTGATAAAAAATCTTAACTTGGAACCTTGAAAAGTTTCAGTATATTTTATATACACTTTATGACCCATATTCCCCACTAAGTAAAAGAAAAAACCACACAACTTATAGTAAAATTTCACATCTTGGAATCCTGAAAGAGTATGTATTTAAGTATTTCATACTTAATACTCAACCAAGAGAATTATTGCTCATGACACAGTGGAAGGAGAGTATAGTTTAGTAAGAACCTTATCACTTGTTTCAATGATAGTATTAATATTGTTTATGATTTTAACATTGCTGAATTTGGGTCTATTTGAAAATGGATTACCATCCAAGTCACAGTGATAGTATAGAACAATATATTACACTGAAATAAGGTGAAGACTTAAGTATTTTTTCTATCTGTGAACATCTGATAGCATGTAGAGAAAAAAAATTTTGAACTAAAAATGCTTCCCCTCAGCAAATCTTTTGTTTTATCATGCCAGCATGTATACATTCCCCAAACATCTAACATAATGTCTTTAGATATCAGTGCTATACAACATTTAGTATAATGTAATTAATAATTTCATTCTCATAATTGTCCTTTTACTTAAAATGTGAAACATATTTTATGTTTAAATAAATAACTATGTCACTCCAATTTGAGTAAAATTGAAACTGTTTTATTTTTAAAGTGCAATGCAATTGCTATTTCAGGAAAATGAGAACTTTCCCTTTTAAATGTGTGTATAGACATTCATTTACTCTTCTCTAAACATTTCTTTTGCTCACCACAATCTTGTATTCAGCTCACATCAGAACTAACAGGACAAGAAGCTTTTCCCTGATGCCAGCATGAGTCTTTTTCTGAAAAAGTCAGTGATGTCTGTCAGAGGAGAGAGTAGAATCCTCCTAGTCGAAGTTTATATTACTTTTTGAAGTGACATACATTCTTTTGGATCTCTCATACTTAATGTCCTGGGTGTAACTTTTTATTGAGAGAGTTCAAAGGTTTTTCTTACTAAAAAGCTGTACTTTCTTTCTTCTGTTTTTCAACCTAACCTTTTGTAATGGTGACATTCTTTTTTCAGGAAAGACACAGATGCTCAGATATATATAGCACTTAGAAATATCATTCAAGGAACTTATCAGAATCATGATATAGAAGATACACAACAATATAAACACATAGTATTTGATTAATATTCAAGATTCCCAAACTCTATTTTATTAAAAAACATCTCTGATGAAGTAGGTTAACAAGATATAACTATTATTTTTCCTCAACTATCTCTTCAGAGTTCCACTCACTGTTAGCTGCCTTAAATATGTACCAAGTATAAATCTTCTTCCATAGTTTCAGGTATAGATGGAAAATAATATTGTTCTTTTATTGTCATTGATATGGAAAAAAGCTAGAAATTTCATATTTTCTCTGGCTTTGCAGACTACAGCGAGTACTCTTCATACTCATTCTTGTTGTTTTTCTTATTCACGATCAGAAAAGTCCCTGCCTTTTAGAATATTTTCTGTTTTATTCTAATCATGCTTCACTGAAAAATTAAACCGGACATAAACTATCTGGATGATTTGCTGGCTCCAAGGCAGGGTGATGTGACAGAGGGCACAGCAGAGGAGAAAGAGGTCATGGTATGGCAAGTGGGAAGTAGAGGGGCTTTAAGAGAGGAGTAGGAACTTACCTTTCTAAGGCCACACCTTCAGTGACCCATTTATTCCCCCTGGAATTTACCTCTCAACTATACATCCAGCTATAAAGTCATTAGTACAATAAACCAGTGATGAGTACCACATATCCAAGATCTAGGCAGTTCCCCAAATCTCCACTAACTGACACATGAGAAACATCTAGATATACACATCTAGATATTTTGGGGAACACTTAGATATAAACATCTAGATATTTTTCTTCTGAATCCTCCCAAAAAATCCATGGACATTGGTCTGTGCAAAATGTACTTATTTCATCTATAAGAGTAGCCAAAGTCCTAACAATGTCATCACTGCTGAAATGTTCAAGCCCAGAGTGTCCTCTTAGATTTAAGGCAAACTCTTAGCTCTGAGTCCTTCTAAAACCGAAAAGAAACTTAATAATGATACTGCTGACATAAGAAGACATAGGATAAAGTTTCTCATTGCAAAAGGGATAAATACAGTAGTGCCTCTGTTCATGAACGTAAATCATTCCTTGATTCTGGGAAAAATGGCTGTTTTGGCATTTGGTCAGGGAAGATGTCTGAGTATTCCCTAACAGAAGCAAAATTTTGCCAAATGCTTCTGTTTGCTAACCAAGTAGTTCTTGAAAAGAAGCATTAGTGAACCAAGGTATTATTGTAGAAGGGTGGAAAAGACTGAGAATAGAACAAGACCTAAATCCAAAAGGGCAAACATTAAGGCCCATGTGGTGGTATCATGCCCATTATCTGGGACAATCTGTAGCAAGATATAAACTTCAAGAGGCTTGGACAACCTGGCTTCTCTAGCATTGTCAGTGGTTGTAATCTTTGTGGTTTTTCACTAGGTTAGACTTGGCTTACTCCTTGTGGCTTTCCTCAGCTTTTCCAACACCCTGTGGTCCCTATTATACTTTTGGCTTCACTCTTACAGTTTGACACACTGTCCTCTAAGGGTACACTGCCTGACCTCCCAGGACTTCTTCTGAAATTTGGGTGGAAGCCTTCTTCATCCCACAACTCTAGCATTCTGTATGCACATAAAACCAGCACTACATGGATGATCCCAAGGTCTGCTGCCAGCTGGCTAGCTGAAGCAGTAGCCAGACTTCTTTCTACTGTGGCTGAAGGGGTGTCTGAGTGCCTGGATGAATGAGATTATCAACTGAATCCTTTAAAGAAAGTTCTTCATGTAGGTGCTCCATGCTCTATCATCTGGAGCATGATGCCCTGCCGCTCTTTTCTCAAAGCAAAGTATCTCACCCTGAGCACTTCCTCTGAAAGTTGGGACTTTACTGCTTTCTCACATACCATCAGGCCTTCCTTGTTACTGACTTGT
This sequence comes from Dolichotis patagonum, assembly GCA_004027295.1. Taxonomy (NCBI): domain Eukaryota; kingdom Metazoa; phylum Chordata; class Mammalia; order Rodentia; family Caviidae; genus Dolichotis; species Dolichotis patagonum. The sequence continues at coordinate 40,519 of PVJX010005551.1, read as the reverse complement.
GAAGTTCTTGGTTTCTTTTTAATGCTAAGATTTTCAGCAACCCATCTCTCCTCTGCTTGGTAGGCCTCAATTTTTCAGGAATTTCCTTTCTGATGAAACCCAAAATTTAAAATCATTCAGCTGTGTCTTTTGCTTTTACATTTCTCTAGCAGAAATATCTTCTGCTAGATTATTTGGTCTACTTCCCTTAATCTTGGACTGTAGCAATGACTCTGGATTGGAGAAAAATATAGGTACATTTGCTGCCAGGGAAACACATTTGTAGCCTGGTGCCCTAATGCCAATGCATTTCTTGTTCCTAACTGAAACTTTCTGAGTGTGGTCTTTACTGGATGTATTTTTACCAGCATTCTGTTCTTTTAAGTTCTGACCAGAATCTCCCATCAAGCTCAGTTTACACTTTAGGGTTGCTTCTTTGGCTTTCCAAATCTTTTCATACTAGCCCCCCAAAACTAGTCCAAATGCTTCTGAATCACATGGTCAGCAGTCATATCATTAACTCCACTTCTTTGGTACCAAAATCTGTTTTAGTCACCCTTTTGTGTTTGGGACAAAATAGCCAACACCCATGATTTAAAAGGGGACAGGATTATTTAGATTTACAATTTGCAGAGGTATCAGTCCATAGCTGGCTCCAAGACAGTGTGGCATTTAAGAGAGTATGGCAGAAGCTAATCTCACAGTGCAAATCATGACCCATGATCCAGTCACCTCCTAACAGCCCCACCTATGAGCACATGAGGCTTTAGGAGAGCATCTAGATAAAAGGCACAACACTGAGTTATTCTCTGAAAATGAGACACACACACACACACACACACACACTCAGAGAGAGAGAGAGAGAGAGTAATTTCAAACAATTGGTATTGATTCTTGCTACAAGCCTTCTAAATTTTATCATTCATACCAACCATTGAAGGAGGATAGTATCCTATTTTCCAGGGTCATGCTGTTTATAACTTTGATCACTTGGCTAAGCTTGGGTCTCTAAATGGTGGAGTTGGTATCAATTCCGGGGGTTGACATCATCCTTCTGCTTGGACTCCTGCTGTTTGTGCTTCATTAAATTCTACAAGGCAAGGCCTGATGCCAGTGTCTGTCAGGAAGATTAATTTGACAGTTGACTATGCAGTATACTCAAGAGGAAACTCTCTAAAAGCCAAGAAGTGAGGAGTGGGTAATGACAAACGGACTGATAATTTTCTATTGGTCTCTTAGAATTCTGAATGCTTTTTCAAAAGTTGTATCAGCTGCTTTTATTTTGAGCTCTATTTTCAAGGAAGATTTTATTGTAAATAACTTTGGAAAATAGCTAGCTTTCATCTAGAGAGAAAAAAGAATGTATCTTTACTGCCTATTATAAAAAAAGTAAGGTTTTCTGAGGTCAGAACAGCTATAAATAAAATCAAACCTAATGCATGTTCATATATTCACAAGAATTCTTCACAGCAGCCTGCAAGAAATGCTGCAAGAAAGTGATGAAACTAGTAGTCAAAAAACTGGTGCAAGAAAATGCTGAAGTCCAGTATTGTGGTGGTGATAATCTGTCCTTTGTTACTCAGAAGTCTGGTGTCTTCCACCAGCAACTATCAAAATATGACAGGCTAACTTAGCTAAAAATAAGAGCAAATTTTAGCCTTCTCTCTGTTCTAGGATTTTGCTCTGTAAACAATATAAATGTTTTAATTTTTCATTAATTTTGATTTATATATTTGTGTTTTCATTATTAGATATGTGCATATTCACAACTAGTCTACCTTTCAGAAGAACTAAACCTTCCTCATTAACCATTATCTGTTTTGTAAAACTATGCCTCTTGCATTTTGACATATATTGTCTACTATTTGTCAGAACATACTAGCTTTATTTTATCTTTATTTACAAATTTTGATGTATGTGTACTCATGTATATCCTCATATATATATATATATATATATATATATATATACATATGTGTGTATGTCTGTTTAATTATACCCAACATTTTATAATTTTTGAATACAAGCATTTCTTATAAATATAACTTGTTTGCAAATTTTCTTTGTACCACCTGATTATTCTTCTCTTTTACCTGATATTTATAAGATGTATATAATTAATTATCAATGTACTACAGTTAGTATATACTATTTTATTACTTGTTATATCTATGCAGCATTTTAATTTTCTTCTGCATCGTTGCTTTGTTGTGGATCCAATAAGTGTTTCTTGTCCTTATTTGATGTTTTATCTCATTTATGCTTCCTATCCATTAATAATTAATATTCTGCTGTGTTTATAAGAACAAAGTTGTTTTAATCTTGAAAACTGAGCATATTTTAACATCCAGGCATATTTTGTAATATTCATATTTTTACTATATTTAAGAGCTTGCTTAATACAATTTAATGATTGATACCTGCATGCCAGCAAGTCATTAACCATGCTATTGCTCAGAAATAAAACAGAGTACGCTAACTCTGATATCTAAAGAGTTATCAAATGAGAAAAATCATCAATGCCATATTAGTTCAACTGAATTTGAGTTATCAGTAGGACATAATCACGTCAGCTAAAATTCTATTGCTGATTTGTTGACACACACTTCCTTTGTCACTTTCCCATAACTGAGACAAAATTCCCAATGCCAGTAACTGAAGGAACAGAGGTACATTTTGGCTCATACTGTGCCATGGCTGGCAGGCTCCAAAGCAGAAATAGGATGATAGAGGGGTCTGGTAGAAGAAAGGAACCTCCATCTATGTCAGCCAGAAACAGAGATGGCAGAGAGTTTGTGAGGAGAGAGAGTGATGTTTTTCAGGTCACACCCGCAATGACCCACCTCCAGCCTGACCCCTACCTTCTAACTACATCTTTACTTACTGAAGTCATCAATGGAAGAGTCCACTGATCATCAGAACAGTCTGACAAGCTGATCACCCCCCAAACACATGAGGCTTCTGAAGAATAGGTTCTGTCTCAACCTAGTATTTTGGCTCTGCTCCCAAAAGTCCTTTGTCCATCTCTTTAAATAAAATGTATGTTGTCCATCTCTAAACGACTATAAAATTCTTACCAGATACAGCACTGCTGAAAAGTTCCCAAATTTTAAGTCTCATCTGACAAATTCTTAGCTATGAGCCCATGTGAAAACCAAAAAATCGAAGTTGACTACTTTCAACAAGCAATAGCATGCTGAAAACCTTGCATTCCAACAGGAAGGAATAAGAGAATATAAAAAAGTCAGACTATATAAAAAAAACCCTGAAAGCCAGAAGAATGAACATTGAATTGTGTAGCTCCATTTCATGGCAAAATGTTATGGTTGACACAAAATGTCTCCCTGCAAAGTCTCACATGTTTGGAGGGTAAATGGCTCACTGGACTGTCATACTCGTCAGGGGCAAGTGGCGCCAAGATGTAGGCTTGCAGAGCTCGGGTAAGCCCCTTCTATGACATGGCTGTTGCCATCCTCGGGGCTTCTCCTTTAGAGTAGCTGTGCCCAAGACCTCTGGCTGTCCTCAGCAGATGTTCCGGGTTCCTGGCACTTTCAGAATTCTTGGGCCTCCAATGCACTTTTGGCTTCACGTTCATATCGTTATACACTGCCCTGTAAGGGGCACAGTGCTTGGTCTTTCAGGGTTTCTTTTGAAATCTGGGTGAAACCTCCCTGACCCCTTAACTCTTACATTCCACAATATTGCTAAACGAGTCCCATGAGGGTGCTAAGGTCAACTGCCAGCCCAAGCAGTCATCAAGTTTTCCTGAGTCGTGACTGCAGAAGTTACAGGGTGTCTAGATAGCTAAACATGATGAAATGAATCCCAGGGGGAACATGTCCTAAGTGTGGGGAACTAGGATCTCTCTTCGCAAATGAAACTTTACAGCTTTGTACTTTTGAGACTGCAGAAGGTGGTTTACTGATTTCTGCCGTGCCTTTAAACCATCTTTCCTATTCTTGATGCAAAGTACTTGGCTTCTTTCTAACACCAATCATTTCAGTACCCAGGCTTTCCATGGCCCCAGCTTTGCGTGGACTTCTTTTCTGCTGAAACTGCAAATATTTTACATCTCTTGGATCCAATAGTGATTCCTGACTTCCACTTAAATCAGGCTAAAGACATAACAGCACAGCATGCAGGCTACAACTAGACTGCTTTGGAGTTTCTTCTATCAGGTTGCCTGTTTCCTGCTTTTAATTTTAGTCTCATACAAAAGTTCAGGACATGGACGAAGCACAGACATATTTTGTGCCAGGTATCCAGTCCAACTATCACTGGATTCCTCATTCTTTTTAATGCCTCTGTTTTTACTAGCATTTTGATATTCTGAACTCTGATCATAATCTCCCAACAAGTTTGACTGGCAATATTGTAGGGGTTCTATAGCCCACATCTTTAAGCCTGTCTAAACTCCTCCTACAAATAACTTGTAAGGTTTCTATACCAGGTAAACAGGTATAGTCACAGCAGCAAACCCATTCTCAGTAGCAGTGTCTATCTTGGTCACTTTGGTACCACTGAGACACAATACCTGTAGCTTCAAGAAGAAATTTATTTTGGCTCATGTTTCATCCCATGGTCAGTAGGCTCCAAGGCAGACATAGGATGGCAAAGGCATCAACCCATGAAATCCAGGAAACAGAAAGAGAAGAAGCCAGAGATCAGAAAGAATACACTTTTCAGGTTACATGCTAGGTACTCTTTCATCCTATACAACTCTACTCCTTAGTAGCACCTTTAATTGCTGAATTCATCAGTGAATGTATCCAATGATGAGTGTAGTGCCCCACAATGATGTAATCACCTGAAGCTTCAGGAGGACTTTTAAAAAAATATCTAAACCATAGCATGTATAGTATACCTAATTTGTTTTCAGAAAGCCTTTAATTTTATAGAAATAGATATTAGGAACTTGTAAGGATCAATCATTAAAATTTTATGTACAGTTACTGGACCTACAAAGTCTAACTATTACCTAATATGACTTTGTAAAATATTGCTAAGGAAAAAGTAAAAGGATAAAAAAGAAAGGTTCTACCTACACAAAAGGATAATGTTATGAAACATTAAATCTGTTGCAGATGGAAACACATTTGTGGGAGGAACACTTACAATACACAGACTGTTTCTCTCTCTCTCTCTCTCTCTCTCTCTCTCAGGTTGAGGTTTTATGAAAGCAAATTCTGTGAAAGAGACAGTGAGTCAGTAAATGGGACTTTTTGGTCATCAAATACCATGGCCACGTTTTTGACTATTACAAATTTTATTGTAACTACTCTCCAACACCCTGGACATTACTCCTATGTAAAAGTAGAAGTAAACACTTCAAGTTTTTACTTTCACCTTTATGGTTAGTTCCTGTTGACATTTGCAATGCAAAATGGCATCTGTAGCACCAGGAAACTTATCATCATATAGAAGCATCAGAAATTAGCATATTTAGCTTCAGCTCAAACTGCTTAAGATTGCACATTTTAATCTCATCCTTAGTGATTTTATGCACATTAAAATATGAAAAATAGTGGCAGTAACTTAAAGACAGAGCAAAACAAAGTAAAAAAAAAAAATAAGTAGAGTAGTGTGTCTTTGGACATTGCCGAAATGGAAAGCAAAACTTTTAGAAAGATAATTTTTCTCTAAAACCCTTGTTAAAGAATTTTAGCAGAATTTAACTTTCAATTTTTCAGATGTGTTATAAAAACGCTTTTAAAAATCTACAGGATGCCATACAATTATTGAAAATAATGTTGTCATAAGAAAATGAAATTACCTGGGAAGATCAATTCTGGAGGACATAAGTGGAGAAGTTGTAGAAAGTGTGATGTCCATTTTCAAATGTTTGGAAAGTTACATAATGAAAACAGATGAGAAATAGGATAAGGAGTAGAATCAGAACCAAAGGTGTGGATAGTCAAGTTAAAATGTTAATAACAGGATAATTCTAATTGTAATGTAAATTAGTTCAATTAAGGTTATCTGTAAAAATGGAATAGATGAAAGCAATTAGTACTCTGAAAGTGGGAGCGTTTTTGGATTACCTTTGCATCTATTCTTTCTAGAGAGAATTCTTCCATTCCAGTCTCTGGGTGTTGGTCTCAAAATATCAAAATTCATAATTTTGTGATTCTAAAGCAACCTATCCTTAGTCACAGATAACATATCTCTGGGGCTGGGTAAAGATGCGAATATTATATTAGAAGATTTAATTGTATATAGGAAGTTAGATATCACAAGTATTGTCAAAAAGTTCTAAAACTCAAAAGAAGTTTGCATATTATTCTAGTTGATTCCATAATTCTACAAAAGATGAAAGGAAGTTTGAAGATTCTAAGTGATCTCGGACTTACTCTAATTATGTAAACAGATGTTACCATTTTCTATTATTACCTGCTTACTGCAATTTCAAGACTTTTGGCAATGGAGGCCAATTATTTACTAATAGGCTTCACTAGTGATTAATTTCTATCCATATGATAGTTGAAAACACCAAAAACCAAAAGACGTGGGACCTAATATCTCAGGATTCCATAGGCATGTCCCCAAGGAGAGAATGAATTGAATTTAACAATCTCTTGATGATTTTCATCTCTACAATAGGCTCCATGCTAGACATGTAGACAACGGTAAACATTTGAGGAGTGATTGAAGTATACTGTGAATGACTAAGTAAAAAACATTACTTTAAAAAACACATTGCCATCAGTTCTCATCAAAAATACTCTTTCCTCTTCATTTCGAACATATTCATTTCACCATTCTTGCGATTTGCTTCCTCTCTTTACTGAAACTACGTGCCTTTTATTGTTTTTGTGTTCTTTTTATTGGTATATATTTGTTATGCATAATAATTACATTCCTATTGGGGAATTGGTACATGTGCATATTAGATCTTAGCTCTTTTCACTCTCCTTTACCTCATTCCTGTGCCTTCTGTTCCCAGCTACAGTGTAAAACAGTAGTGGAAATCCTCTTTCCCAAGTGTTTTTACCAGGTGTCATCAAAGTTTGGTAAAGGCCGCTGCCAAGCCATAAAAACATCACAGTGTGTCTTCATCACCTTATTCACCAGATTTGTCGTTTTTTGGCTTGTAACCCTTCCCCAAAATGGGAATTACCATTGAAAATTAAAAATTTGGTCTTGAATCAGGACAGCCAGCTAAGCCACTCACAAAAGAAGACTTCCACTACTGCTTAGAAAATGACAAGGATGGCGAGATGGGTGTGCGTGAAATAAGGAGTGTTTTGAAGATTAATGACAATGAGTCTTTTACTGTCATAATTTTTAACTTTATTTTTTCATGGCATCTATAGCACCCATAACCCTGGCTTCAAACAACCTGAAATATAGAAAGAGTAATTATAAGTCTACTGAACATTACTAGTCAAAATATATGTCAATTAATTGTAGCAGCAAGAACAGTAATCTATCTAAGACTGGGAGTGAGGGAGGAAAGAAAAACTTTAGGCAGGAAAACTTTGTGTGTAGTTTCAACAACAAAGCAACAAATGTCCTATCTGACCTATTTAAAGTTTATAAAGTTCTTAAAAGCTTTAAGAATGAAATTGTGTTGGAAATATACTTTTACATATATTTTCTGTGACTTAGTCCAACTGTAGTTACTTTTACTTAACTCCCTATTTTATAAACCTTATGAGCTCAGGTTACACCTGTCATGCTCCATGATAATCTGCCCATGTTACTATATAGGTCCTGACGTACACAGATTGTATCAATAAATAAATACAATATATTAAATATGTATGCACCCAGGGTAATAAATGAAATCCACTTCACTGACAAAGGTATATGAGAAAGTTCACTTTTTAAAAATTCATTTTAATGAATTTAATTTCTATTCAACTACCCACGTTGCTGGACAGTTTCATATAAACCATTCTGATGGTTTTCTCCTTTGAAGTCCACTTAGGGCAGTGAGATCTCTGTATCTGCAGGCTGCTGAAAAACATCTTTTCCAAATGAATACAGCTCCTAGATTCAAAGTCCTCAGCTGATTCAATCTCACCACTAGCTGCAGGTTTCATTCTCTGGTACCATTTTCTAATATGTTTTATACAAATTTCCTTTGTTGTGATCTGGTCAGCTTCTCCATAGCTTGGTTCACAAATAACATCACAGGTCTGTTCTACTCTGGTCTTACAGGCTCTAATATTCCAGTTCTCTAAAATAACTACACTAATTTCCTACAGTACCTTAGGATATCTAAGTTTTGAAGAAAAAAATGTCTCCCTAAAAATAATTTTCTACTCCTGCATCATGGAGAAAACCTACAGCTAAGAATTTGATAATTACAAAAATGGGATTACATTAAAGTTCTGAGCATTACATTTAATTATCAAACTGTAGCACATGTTCACCAGAAAGTTTCCCTTAGGGTCCATATAGTAGCAATAATTCATTGATAATAATACTATAATAACCAAAATATTGAGGAGGAAAGGGAATTGGGAAGTAAAATGAATCAAGATGTGTTACACACATGTACTTACCAACTGTATGTACTCCCAACCTTTGTTAATAAAAAACAACAATAAACATAAATTTATGTCAAATACACTTCAAGCCTGCCAAGAGTTGATCATTGTGAGTATATATATCAAAATCCCACAAAGAAGGAGACTTATGTGAAGACACTTTTTTTTACATTCCTTGGTTTTCAATACTCTCAGAGGAAGAAATGACTATACTCATTAATGGAGTATAATTCATTTCACACTCACTCATTTAAGACAAAGAAATAGGTCATTCAGAAAGAGGAAAAATATTGCTACGCATTAAGAAAGCAGTAAAAAGAAGTATTCTTTCAATATACAAAACCTCTATGTGAAGCAACCTCTGAGATATGATTCATATTTTGAGAATAGTTTCATATTCATTAAATAATTATATTTACTGAACATATGTGATGTTCATTAACTATAACTATAAAACAAATATGACTTCACACACATTAATGAGGTAGAGAGAATAAAAACTACTGACATTTTCTGTCAAATTGTTTTTATTTATTTGTTTGTTTGTTTTGACCACTGGTAGGAGAGTATACAGCACTAATAGAAGGAACACTGCCATTAATAAATGAAAATATAACTACACATGAGGAGACATGGAAGAGGTACATTCTTGGACATGATGAACTATTTGAATGTTGAATTGGTGGAAAATTGTCTACTTTTGCCATCGATAGATATACAATGTATGGAATAGGAAAAAAATATTTTGAGATTCTCTTCCTCACTACATTCTCACTAAAAGCAAGGTATCAAGGAAGCTCACTAACCTCCTTTAATGCTACTTAGCCAGAGTTGAGAGTAACACCTGTATGCTATTAAGTACCAAACGTTCACTAATGTATTCCAGGGATTTTGTCATGTTTTTTCACTATACTTGGGAGATCAGGAGAGACAGTTAAGTATGTCAGACAATAGAATGCATAAGGAGCTTAAAGTGAGGACTCACGTGTGTATAAGGGTGGAAACATTAGTAGATTTGGCATTTTTGTCATGAGAGTTAAATGAAATACTATGTTTTAAAAGGTAAAGTTAAATCCTACCTATAGTGTTCTTTGAATATAGTGTCTTTTCTGATATGGAGATTGGGCAAGTCTCAATTTCATGACACTTATCTCTTTTTGCAACTATTTTTTTTTTACTATATTTAAATAATTAGCTATATGGGAATGGGAGAAGGTGAATCTTGACTATAGAGAGTAGACGTACTAAAAATATAATGGCAAAATCAAAAGTTCACAAATACTTTCTAAGATAGAAGTGAATTTTGTAAAACATATAAAGGCCAGAAGCTATATATCATAGTTTATATCATTCACAAAAAAATATACCAAAGGGGAAAAACAGGGTCAAAGGATCACGTGATAACAAAAATGCCATTGATGTAAATTGGTTCCATTGAGAATATCACTAAAGAACACAGACCAAGTGAAAATAACATTAACCTGTTGGTATGAATATCTAGTCACCTAGAGAGACAAATTTTGGAGAAAATTGAATAAAATTCTTCTTTATTGTCATTATTACTAAAGTTCTGCTACTCTCCACAGAACAGGTATATGTGATACTCATACCAGATTTCCAGATGTTGTATTTCTTTTTATTTAGCAAATCTGCACCCTGATAAGTAGTGCAAGCTCTTGTGAAGCATAGAAGTGCCAGGACTTCTTTCTGAACGTTGTTACCTCAGGGCTATGGAGCTAAGGCACAGGTCCTGCAAAAGAAAGCCCTCCCAGGCTTTCTGTGTTGACTATCGAATTTCTTTTGACATTGTTTTAAAGAGTAATTGTTAACTTTTAGATAGTGCAAGAGTAATTATTAAAGAACTATTGATAATGCTTACTGCTTGCTATGAGACATAGATTATATTCTAATTTTCTCTGTTCTTGATTTTTATCCCTCTTGTCTTTTAAGAAGCACATATAAGATAATGAGAAATAAGGACATTTAAATGTCATGTGAGGGGAAAAAAAAGACTAAGTACAAGATAGTTGGCTTATTTTAAAATCCAAGCACTACTCTTTTCACTTTCTTTGTAAAACAGAAAGATCCTGGTAAAATATGTAATTTTAGAAAAGATGAATGTAGATAAAGTTCAGCAGAAACAATGTCGCAAAGTTGGTGGTAGTAATATTGTGCCCCTTCATACAGCTGTCAAAGTATTTCCTAAGCATATCAACTTTATCTTTATCATGTTCTCAGAGTACTGAAGAAACTATTATATTTGTCGTACAGATCAGGAAACAGTATCCGACAGATAAATTACTTTAAAAGGATCCTCCAAGAAGCCTCTTCAGGGATAGGAATAGAATTTAAAGGTTTCTGAATCTCAGTGCAGTCTTACCTTCTTCTTGTACACTGCTTCTTCCTGAGAATCTAGAATTCACATTTTAAATAGAAGACTAAGTGTTGCCAACAGGGAACTTTTTGACTTTCTAACATACAGAGTATCTGATTTAATTTTAGGTAGATTATTGTGGAGCGCTTGCTGGACAGATCAACTAATAGGGGTCAGAGAAACTGACCTAGGCATGGCCCTTATGGATGACAGAAATCATCCCTCGTCAAACATCTGCTTTTCCAGACAGACTAATGCCATCTCTGCAACTATTTCATTACTTACAAAACCAGGAAAATGCTAAGAGTGCAACACACACGTGCAGTGTAAACTTACATATGCTCATATAAGTTTATCTAAATAATGTTTTATAAAACATTAAAATTTGTAAGGTATATATATACACATTAAATGTATATACATTATATATATACCTTAAAATTTGTAAGGTATATAAGTATATATGTGTATATATATATATATATATATATATATACACATTATATATACATATATATGTATATATATATATCTTACAAATATTAAGGTGTATATATAATATATATATGCATACCTTACAAATTTTAATGTTTGTGAGAGTTCCAGACTTAGATGTTGTCTAAGTAATATTTAATGTGAGGCTACTTTTTACATCATTTCTACTATTTTTACATTTCTACTATTTACTGGTAAGGAAAAAAAACATTGTGTTTATTGCTAAAAGCTAAGAAAAATAGATGAACTGTAGTAATATGCGCAATATTAACTTACTTAAAATTTTTTTGTTTAGGGATTCCCAGGCACCATTTGGATTTAAACTTTATCTTCCTTCTCTAAATTTCTGTTCCCAACTTGTATATCTACTTGGCACTCACTCCTGTCAATGGGTTTCAGTAGAGTGCTCTCAGAGGATCTTGTCTATGTACTTATCGGTACCTTTTCGATGTCAATATAGCATGTTTTCTTGGTCACTTTTCTGCTAGTAAACAAAAGTAGAAAATGTTTTTCAAAAACTAAATTGTCTGAACTCCTTAGTGTAGTCAGATTACTTCTCACAAATGACATAGGAGGGATTGGAAATTTCATGACTGAAAAAAAGAGCAAAAAAAAAAAAGAAAAGAAAGAAAAATAACTGAATTTAGATATTAGTTAACACTTACAGAAATGAAAACACAAACTTACAAAATGAAACTTTCCCTAAATTTCATTCTTAGGTATTTTAGGTTAAGTAGTTTAAGGGAACAAGTCTCCCTCCTGCTTTCACCAATTTCTTTTGGCAGCTACAGAGATCTATTTTATAATCTCAGAGTTTTGCTAACATTATTGTTTTCTTATACCTTTTTTGAAATTAATATAAGCATATGTGTAATGCAGCATTGGCAGAGAATATAGCACTGAATTTGCAGGTCTTCTGAAGGCAATCATTTTCATAGTTGTCACACTGATCTGAGTCCTAAGACTAATAGAAGAACAGTACCATGCTTGTTTTCCTCTATGTTGCAGAGATAAAAACCTTTACACTTTAAGATGAATTTTAAGTACATAAACACAGATGTTTAACTTTTGCATTTCAGTAAGCAAATGGAACTGATACCACAGCATTTCAATTCTTTTAGATCAAAATAAAAAAAATGCGAACAAGACAAAAGGAATCACAAATTAAAAGAAACAAATCTATACTTGAGCCAGAATTTAAGCAATGCACAATACATATCTATTGCATGGTAGAAGAGACAGATGGTTAATGAATGCACATGAATTTTAGAATAATTATGATGATCGTTGTTTAAAAGCATACTGTTGAAATATGACTCAAGCAAATTATTTTTGTAATGTGATATCCATGTAGAGCATATTTTATTTGCCTTAAATAATATTTCTAAATTCTAAGTGCAGAAAAAGTATTGCTAAGAAAACAGGCTTAAATATTTGATAATATTTTGCAAATTCTAATCAACACATACATGATCCAAGACCAATTTACACATTTAAACTGGATAGGTAAAATTATTAATCATATGTTATAATTAAAAATATGGACTCAAGGAAAGTCAATAATACTATGTAGTTTTATAATTGATATGGTTTAAACATGGTAATTGACATAAGTGGATTTTTAGTACAGATAATAATTCATTGGTATTATAGTCATATATTTGTGAAATATGTTTACTATTATCAGAGAATATAAAACCTTGATTTTTCATACATAGTAATGTCATATAGGACTTAAAGACTGAATGGGTTACTGAAGCAAAATAAAACAGGAGGATAAGTTTCAATAATAAAATGGTTTATAAAAGTTGCAACAAAGGAGTTTAAAAACATAAACTAAATTATAATGTGAACTGAATTCAGGGAACATGGCTTGTTAAACATCAATAGCATGCAGAATTCTTGTGAAAGTTTTGGATGTGTCTTTGAAAGAATAACATTGCAGGGTACCTTCCCGACAGGAAATAATACGGTGTCTTAACTCACTTAGCTTCATCTGAAATTAAATGCTAACCTATCCATAGAAACCATGCAGAGAATGATTTTCATTTTCAACACGTGTTCAAAATTTTCACTCTTTTTTAGTGTCTTCTTTGGGAATCTTTGTATATTTACCACTCATTTCCAATTATTAGTGGGCAATAATATCTTGTGCATCTTAGTGATAGAAAATCATCTCTTTGACCTTAATATTTCCCACTTCAGGCCAACACACAAATGCATATATGCTTACACACACAAACATAAAAACATACTACACAGAAAGATATACAGCTAATACCTTGTTTTTAAAAAGTAATATGTACTTAAAGAAGTAATGCAATGATGTTGATGAATAGATACATAAATATTCAATACCTTTAAAATATATACATTTCACCATTCTCATGTTAGTGAAATATTTATAATCTTCATGATAACATATAAATTGTTATTAACCATAATATGATAGGGACAGATATTATTGTCACTTTCTATGTTGTCTTATTAAAGATTTGTTGTTATAGCTGCATCATCTACATTGAGCAGGTGCTGCTTTCATTTCTATTTACAGAATATATTAATGCTCACAGAATTTCATAATTTCTTGAGGTCACAAAGTAAAATGCATATATAGCAGGCATCAGGTGACTTTTGAAAATAGTAACTAAAGTTTTAAAAATGATACAGTAAAATTAAGTTAAGCCACACTCAGTGACAGCAATAACATCTACTTTGCCTGTTTTCTTTAGAATTCAGGACTTAGCACAGCTTTATATTAAAATGACTTGTTTACAAATTTATTAGACTAATAAAAATAATTTAGCATTAAATATTCTTTTTAAGAAGAAGCAAGTGAATATATGTTAGAAACTGTAAATGAGAAGAGCATGAGCCCACAAATAATTTTTATTCCTTTAGCAACTGAACTCACAGTTACTTAAAAGCATACATAGGTCAAACAGAATTTCTATTTTTAGTTATCTGAGGAACCTGCATACTGATTTCCATAGTGGTTGCATTCATCTGCCCGCCCAAGAACAACGCTGAAGTTTTCCTTTCTCAAAACAATTTCATCAACCCATGCATAATTTTTAGTTTTAGATAATAGTCAGTCTTCGTGGAGTCAAATGGAGTGTCAGTGTCATTTTAATTAGCAGTTCTCTAAAGGCAATAGGTGCTGAAAAAATTTTTTTCAGGTGGTTTGTTGCCTTTGGTATTTCTTTTTTTTTTTTTGAGAAATGTTTAATCATTCCAGTGTTCATTTGATGAAATGGTCTTTATTTTTGAGGGTCTATGTTTTTGATTTCTGTGTATTTTCTGATATTAGTCCTCTGTCTAAGGAATAACTTTCAAAATCATTTTTCACATTCTTAGGTTATCATTTCAATCCATTCATTTTTCCATTGCTAAACAGAAGCTTTTTAATTTGATATAATCTCACTTATTAATTATTAATATCATTTCTTGTGCAGTAGGACTTCTATTTTGAAACTCTTTTCCTATGCCTGTGTCTTCAAAAGTTTTACTTATTTTATTTTCCAAAAGACTCAGTGTTTTTTCTCTTCCTTTGTGAGACTGTGATCAATTTATTATTCAGTTTTTAGTATACACTGTGATATATGAATCCACATTTATTGTTTTACACCGGGATAACACGTTTTCTCAGCAGTACTTGTTAAGAAGGCTGTTTTTTTTTTTTCTCCAGAATATTCTTTTCTCTCCCTTCTAAAAAATCAGGTGGCTAAAGGTGCTGATGCTGCCTCCGCATTCTTAATTCTTCTATCCTATTGGTCAGCATATTTGCCAGTATCATGTTGTCATGGTCCATGTTATACTTACTGGAGAAAAACTGAAAACATCCCCTATAATATGAAGAGCAAAAAAAGGGTTTCTTCTCTCACCATTCATGTTGAGTATAGTGGTTGATAATTTTACTTGGGCCTTTGGGGAAGGGAAAGAAATAAGAAACATATGGATAGGAAAGGAATGCACATTACATGATCCTTGTCAAGACGATACGAAACTCTGTTAGAATGTTCTTAGAATAAACAAATGCAGTAAAGTAGCACAGTAAAAAATCACCACATGACCTTTGTCAAGAAGATACAAAACTCTACTAGAATGCTCTTAGAATAAACAAATGCAGTAAAGTAGCACAGTACAAAATCACCCAAGGCAAATCAGTATCACTTTAAATCCAACAAGAAAAAAATCAGGAAAGTAACTCAATCCCAATGACATCAAAAAATTGAAGACACCTTTAACAAAACCCACAAATTCTGGAAAAATAAATGTTATCAAAAAAGACATTAGCTAATGAAAAAAATTTTCCCTGTTCCTAGTTTGCTAGAAACAATATTGCAAAATGGTTATAATATCCAAGATGATAAATATATTTATTGTAATTCACATAGGATATGTAGATACAATGAAAAATAGTGATGTCATTCTTCACAGAACAAAACAATCCTAAAATTTATTTAGAACCAAAAGAGACAGAAAAGCTAATATAATCCTGAGCAGACATTAAAAAACAAAAGGCAGGAGGCATCACAATCCCATATTTCAAATCATCTGAGGTTTTATTTGAATTTTATAAATTGGTAACATTTGACCTCATGTTCAGTCATCATTTTCGTGTACTTTTCCTTCAGCAAATTATGTTTTGAGTCCTAACAGTTAAAGACAGGAACAAAACCCGTTCCCTGTTCTCATTGCTAGCAATGAGCTAAGGGAAAACTAAAAAAAATCAACGTAATAAATATATAATATTTCAGATAGCAATAAGTGATGCTTTGAGGAATACAAATCAGGTTTAGAAGACACAATTGAATTTAAGAGCCCTTTGGAAAGACTAATAAAGAAATGCTTTTGTGATAAGACAATGTTTGAGGGCAGACCTGAATGAAATCAGGGACAAGTATGTATGTGAATATCTAGTGAGAATCATTCTAAGTTGAGAAATGGGTGGCACTAAAGGTCGTGATGTGTACCCTGAACCTGTTAGTGTATAAACTACAGCAAGACTGTGTGGTAGGTCACAGCCATCGGAGAGAGCAAAGCAACTGAGGTGCTCAGAAGTCAGTTGCAAGACTAACTGGAGGTCTCCCTACATTGCATTATACTTCTTTAAAAATAAAGTCAGCCTTATAGAAAACAACAAAAATAAAAAACTATTCAAAAATAGTCGCATAACCTTTTAAAGTTGAGCTATTATTAACACTCAACACCATTTGTTCTATTTGTATTGGCCTGTCGGCTATGTGTTTGTATCTGCATAATTTCTCTCAAACCCAACTATAGAAATGTACAGTGTGGAAGAAACAAATGAACACCGCATGATTTATAAAATTTTTATTTTTGCTTTGTATGTGCCTAGCTTATTCCATGAAATGATGGAAATGTAATTTGAGTGTGAAATTGATTCATTGGAATATTTACTTGAGAAAAACTTTCAAAAAAGGTTTACAGACATGAGTTATTGACCTAAAGTCTGACTGAAATTATTTTACCTTCAGTTGCATGTCCATTTAGAATTTAATGATTTTGGCCGGGGTCAGCCATAATTGATTTGAAGATGCTTCCATTTCAATTCACAATTTCATTGACATCATTAACAATAACCGGTTCACCAGTCTGAGAAAGGTTGAATGTATAAATCTATTGCACTGGAGTCTGTTCTGTTCATGCCGAGTTTCTCCTTTATTTTCTCATTTAAGACTGGGAGGCAGTAAACAGAAACTTAGAAATCCATGTTGATCGGTGCTTTGGTTTACTTTCAAGGCAGATCAGAGCATCTGTAATAGAGATTTACCTCTCCCTCAATTCCAAAAACATAAGCCATGACATATTTCATAACAAATGACAAGTAAAGCAAATTTCTAACAAATGACATACAGTAAACTTTTCATATTCAATTACAAAACCAAAAGTCATATTATTTTAAGAATACATAAAATTGTCTACACAGTGGCATGTTTGGCTGACATGTATAAGTTTGTCACACTATTGGAATCTAAGTTATTGATAGAGTTTTTTCTTAGATATCCTTTTTATTTATAGAATACTATAACATTTTAAATCGTTAGTGTATTCTTTAAACACAAGATATATTTTAAAACTTTAATAGTAACATTTTGTTACCTGTATTAAACAAGTTAATCTACATTATGGCCAAATTAGGTGAGTATATCATTATTTAAAAATTTATTCACCATAGTAGTTTCAGGCATTGCCTCAAGTAACTTCACAGTGCTGAATGAGTGAAATGGTATTATAGATTTCTCCGTGTGAATTTTTCTCTTTATTTTTATTAAGTTTAAATTTAAATTCATTTTTAATTGACACAAAAAAACAAAAATAGTATGTATTCATGGATTCTGAAGTGATGATTTCATATGTGTGTACATGGTACAATTTTAAAATCAGATTTAAAATACATATCTGTTCAATTATTTATAAATTGTTTAAGGTGAAAATACTTCAAATCCTTTCTAGATTTTTGTGAAATATATCATTCATACCAGCTCCCTGCAGGCTCAGTAGTACTGCTGTGCAGTAGCACATCAGAACTTTGTGCTCTTGTGTAAATTAACTTAGAATCGATTGATGAACCTTTGCTCTATCGGCTATCTTCTGTACTCTGCTCAGCTTCTGGAAACTTCTCTTAACTTTTATGACATTAAATTTTGTACTGTATGTATAGGTGATATAATGCAGTACTCATTTTCTGTGCCTGGTTTATTTAACACAGTAATTTTGAATTGCATCCATATTTTAACAAAAGATAGTCTTACATCTTTCCATGCTTTGACAGTATTGCATTGTGCATATGTACCAGAGTTTTTGATCAGCTCATAAGATTATGGTCATTTAGCTTTTTTCCAATTCTTGACTGTTGTGAATAGAGCTGCAGTATATATGGAGATGCAGATGTCTCTTTGACAATATTGATGATAACACTGTTGGATATATATCCAATGATGGGATACATGGTAGCTGGATTACATGGATTACATCCTAGCACTGTTTCTAAATTTATTTTTTGAGAATCCATCATACTGTTTTCCACAGGGGCTGCATGGCTTCCCTTTTCTCCATTCCCTTGTCAGCTCTGATTTTCCCTTTTCGTTTTGAGGACAGGCTTTCCTGTTGGAGGGGGTGACACGTCATTTTGGTTGTGATTTGTGTTTTCCTGGTTACTTAGGCTAAGCACTGTGTTTCCCAATCATGGGCCATTTGTTCGTCTTCTTTTCAGAAATGTCTATGCAAGTATGCTGGCTATTTTACATTGGGATTTTTGTTGTTTTTGCTCTTACTGAGTTTTTGGAGTTCCTTGCATACTTCAACCTTTTGTCACATGTATATTTTGCAAAAATTTTGCCCCTTTCTGTAGATTGACTCTTCATTATTCTGACAAGGGATGCCTTTGCTCTGCAGGACCTTTTCAGTTTGATTTTACTCAAGTCTTTGTTTCCTGAGCTTTTGGGGTCCGGCCCCAAATCTTTGCCCATGGCAGAGCACTGAATGAAGCATTAGCCTTATACATCTTTCATAGAGATTTACAATTTCAGTTCCTCCTTCTTGAGTTGATTTTGTTACTAATGATAGAAGTCCAGTTTCGTATTTTTGCCTGTTCCTCCCCAACTTTCCCAGGACCATTTATTGAAAAGACTATCTTTTTTTCAGTGTAAGTTGCTAACACTTTTGTCAAAAATCAGTTAACTGCATATATACAGATTTATTTTTGGCTTCCTACTCTCTTGCATTAGTCTGTGTCTGTTTTATGCTCATATCGTACTGCTTTGATTACTGTAGACTTGAAGTATATTTTTTAGAAAGGTATCATAATATCTCCTGACTTGTTCATTTAGCTCATGATTGCTTTGTTTTTGCCAGTTGTTTTATGGTTTCATCACATTTGAGAGTTGTTTTATTTCAATTCCTGAAGAATGTTACTGGTGTTTTGATAGACATTGTAGCGAATCTATAGACTAACATAGGTAGTATAGACATTTTCAAAAATAATGATTCTTCCAATCAATATTTTGTTTTGCTTTCTTGTTCAATGTGTCTATCAGTGCTTTAGAGTTTCCACTGCATATCTCCATTAATGCTTTGGTAAAATTTATTCCTAAGGATTTTATTTTATTTTCATTTTTGTTCTTTTATTTATTAGCATATTTTGTAGTAAATCATGTTTATATTTCCTGTGGGGAGTTGGTACATGTGCATCACACTTCTTAGTTCCTTTATTCATCCTCTTTCTCTTTCCTCCTTTATTTCTACCCATTGTTTGGTCCCTCCCATCTGCCTTTTTTTGTTGTCATTGTGCATGTTTTCAGTACATAATGTTGCTATTTTATTTTTTGTATCTATTATAAATTGGATTTATTTCTATTTCAGGTCATTGGTGTATAGTAACAATGCTGATTTTTACGTGTAAAAACTGTTCTTGATCCATTTTCCACTTGAAAAATCTATCTCCCTATATCCTATGTTTTGTTTTGCACTTTATGTAAATTTTGGTTTTCTCATATAACAGAAAACATGCAATATTTAATTATTGTATGTCTGATTATTGTATGTCTGATTTATTGTAATTATTGTAATTATTGTAATATTGTAATTATTGTAATAATTATTGTATGTCTGATTTACTTCTCTTAATATTGTGGTCTCAGGTGTATCCTTTTTCTCACAAATGGCTCAAATTTATCATTCTTTATGACAGAGTACAGTACCATTGTGTGTAAATACCATTTTCTCTTTTCATTAATCTGTTTATCGACATAGAGGTAGCTTGTAAGATTTAGCTATCATGAATTTTGTTGCTATAAACTATAGGTAATCACTTTAAAATGATGTTTTAAAAATAAAATAAAATAATAAAAATAATAAATAAAATGATGTCTTTACCTCTAGAAAATGTCCTGGTTGGGTCAAATGGAATTTCTGGTTTTAGTTTTTGGGGGTCTCCATAATGATTTTCACAGTAACAGCACTTGGTTACCTTTCTACAAACAACACAGAAGTTTCAGTTTTCCCTGCAGCCTTGCAAGGAACTGTTATGATTTGATTTCTTGAAGATAGCCATTGTTTCTGGAGCAAGATGTGATCTCTGTGTCGCTTTGATCTGCATTTCTTTAGTGGCAGTGATGTTGAATAGTCCTTCATATATTTACCGGGAATTTGTATTTCTTCTGAGAAATTTCTGTTCATTTCATGTTCTCCTTTTATATTTCTTGTTGTTTTGCCCATCTTTTATTTTCTATCAGTACATTTTGTTTCACTGCTGAACAGACATTAGAATATACATCATTCTTTATATGTGAACATGGCTATTATAATCCCAACAATTTCTTCACTGTATTCATGAAAATTTTCATCAGTCTCTTTTCTATGATATTGACTAATGAACCATGTACATATAATGTGCTTTTCTGACTCCTGCCTTGAATAAAATATATCTGCATGTATGGTCTTTATTTTATTTCAGCAACTACTTAAACTTTTAAACATTGGATTTTCTTTGATCCAATTTTATAGTATTTCTAGATAGAAGAGTTTTGCTATCTAAATTGATACTATTTCAGTTTTTTCACTTAATAAAAATGAATCTCTAGATTGTTTTCTATAAAATAAGTTGAAACTTTGCCAAATGGGTTTTATTAAAAATAATACTAAAATACCTTTCTTGTACAAATAACTTGATTGTGAACATCAGTAACTTATAAATACCTTATATTCAATTGGAAACATCACATGAGCATGGGAATGATATATCTAGCGAACACCTTGCATTTGCTTTCTGTTTGTCAGTTACTCTATTGATACAGACAATAGAAAAAGTGGCATGGGTCACAGATGTCAGTATAAATCTAAGATTTAACGTAAGAGACATCTGATAAATATTTGTTCATAGAAGTGTAAGTTTTGGGCATCAGTGATAATTAGTTGGGACTAAGTATTCTGAAACCATATAAAAGTGGACTTATGCCTCCTCACATGATTGTACCACCTACTGCTTTCTAAAAGTACACTTTATTTTTGTTTTTAAAAAGAGTTATGGCATTTTAGACTGAAAGGTGTTCTTGCTGTTGCCAGTGGGATGCCTTTAAAAGAGCTTAAATTTCAGCTTTAAAGTACTATAGAAAGGTAAGAGAGAATAACGTGCTTTTTCTTATTGAAATTAGCAATTCACACAGATTTTTCCAGGCGCAAACTTTGTCTTTTTCAAAAAACTGTTGAAAAAAGTATTTACATTTGCATAGGTAATTTCTATCCATCAGGCATTACACACTTCCCAAGTGCTATATCTTACTTTCAAATTTCCTATACTTGCAATAACCACATTTTTAAAGAAAGCATTAAGCTATTTAAAATAAGAAATTTACAGTCATTTTATCTGGCTTTTGAATATTTTGATCAAAAATTTACCTGTTTATGAGGTAGATTGTATGTCTGCCAAATCTGAAAAGGTTCATGCAACACACTTCAGTGACTAAATTATCAGGATATAGGAACAAAGACTTTTTAAAAATTAAAATAATATGATACAGTATTCTTAAAACTACACATGAGTCACTACCCTAACCATCTCACATTCTAAGTGAGCTTTTGTATATTTTTAAGATAAAATTATCTTCATGCAAAATAATTAGATGCCAAAGGAAATAATAAAACAGTGAATAAAATGTAGCATATAGTCAGGCACTTTATACATTTTATTCTATTTACTTTTCACCAAGACTATATAAATTAAAAATCATTATATTTATGTATAAGTACTAAATGTGGTTTAATAACTTGCTAAAGGTTGGATTTCATTTCATTTCACTTCATTTCATTTCATTTCTCTCTGATACATAAATGGTTTAAAGTGAAATAGAAACAACCATTGCTTACTTTGACACCTTAAGAAGAGCAATTATTATAAAAAAGAAAAAATATTCTCTATTCTGTATTTAAATTAATTTGTTAGCAACATTTATAGATAATTTCATGTGCTGTTATTGTGACTTTCTCCTCTTTCTGGGCATTGTTAAGGTTTCTAGAAGAATCTTAACATGGTGAAAACTACTTTATAAATTTGCAAAACATGTAGCGTAGTAGCTAAGGGGTTTTAGCAATGTTTGCATCTATTCTGGCTGAAATAAAATAGTATTTCTAATGCAGAAAGAAAACCATTTTTTTCTTTTTTAAGTAAATCAATTTATGTTTATGATTCAACACAGAGCAACATCAGTGTATCTGGTATTGTCATATTTACTCTAGGTGGGTGCTGAGACATTAGGAAAAAAAGCCTACCTCTAGATTTTCCTAGGATCCCCTGTATGGTCTTTGTCAAGTTTTCAAAGTTTTGGAGACTAAAGTAGCAATTTTTATTTTACACGACTCCAATGATAATTTTATTAATATGTAAAATACGCAAATTGTACATGCTGCAATAGCAAGTATTATCATGTGGTATTTTCATATTTAATATCACAAAAAGAAGAAATAGATTAAACATATTTTAAATACACTTTGTTAAAACAATTATTTGAATAAAATTAGACTCAAGTACACTACCTACATCTTCTGATTGAAGGAGTTTAAAGCCATGTAGCAGAAGTTAAGATATTCCAATGCCCATACTCCCTACATATGTGAAAGGTTATTGAAGGAATCAAATTCAAACTGAAACTTCTGATTAAGAAACTCAAGTGTAAAAGAGGGATGTGAATTTGCAAAAGGCAGAGATGTAATGTCTCTTCCTGAAATAGTAGTTAATTGTAACAAGCAAAATATGAAATTCAAATAGCCAGATTTTTCAAAATACAAGAGTTGCAAATAAGTGGTTTAAAAGTAGAAATTGTTATGTGTCATAAATACACACACACACACACACACACACACACACAATTCTTTTATGAGAAGTAAAACTGTCAAGTTTTGTGAAAAATGTCAATTGTGTATATGTGTGTTTGCACTACATGAGTGGCTTTAACTACTTAGCCTGTTTAATTTTTTTAGTGTTTATTAATGTGTAACAACCATACATATATATGGAGAAATGTTCAACTGTTTTAAAAGGCAAAAGGAAGGAGGTAGAAGGATTTCAAAATGTATTTAACTTTTATTTAATGTAAAGAAAGGAAAACATTGAACGTACATGTATATAATTAGAAATGCACACATAAATGAATATTAGATAAGTTATTTTGTGGGCACAAACTCAATTTGGTAAAAACAAAGTACATTTTTAAAAATATTACTTACTTTATTTCACTCTACCACCTTTTATTTTTAAATTTAATACTATAAGCATAATCAAGTTAACTTCTCTCGACAGTTATTTCCTCTGAGCTTTCTACTTCATCCTGAGGGAAAACCTAATTGATAAACATTGTGAATTTTATATATCTCTGTTTTCCCTGCTTCTATTAGCACTTCAGCAATATCACAGATACTGTTAGATTTACTTTTTAGAAAGAAGTATGTTGCATTTATTTTGTAAAATTGGCTGCCAGACCAATTCATACTCCTAATTTAGATCTCACAGTAACACTTTGAGGCTTCCTTCAATTCCCAGGTCTGGACGAGGCGTTTTCCTAAGTGTGGCAATAGTAACACTAGTTATCCTCTCAGGGAAGTTAGGATGAATGAACTACTGAAAGATCCCACACCCTGGATATCAATAAATCACATGTTTAAATCCTGTAAAAGAGAACCAGTGTCACATGTGAAGATGAATATATTTCTACTTAGTACTGATAAAATTATAAGTTAAAAATATGAAATGTTTCACCAAGTCTTAAAAGTTAGGTTCAGTGGTATCCACCAACAGTAACATGTGAATTGCTCTGAAATGTCTTGTCTTTCTGAATACCATTGCTGTTGGATCTTCAGTCATATTTTTCAATGCAGACATAACCATTTCCTTAAAATAAATTATTTCAAAAATCTTGTGCAAAACAGTTGTTCCAATTTTATATAAACTTAAATTTATAATCTTGTATTACAGTGAGAAAGACACAATGAAGAATTACTATGTATTCTTAGTTATTCCTAGTCCATGTAATTTGAGAGTTAGAAGTCGCTGAGTTTTCATTGGGCTAGTCAGTGGTACAAATACAGGCTGACTGCCAGTCTCCAGGCATAGATTTAGTCATTGACAATGGAAGAATCAAGCTTTCCTTGGACTCTACCCTGAAGTCAGACACAGAAATGCTGCTATGTGTACGGTAGACTGATAAGCAGCAGGTATTCCAGTTATAAATCCCTTTAATGTCATTTAATTGTTTCTGTGCTTGTTTTGTTTGGTTTATCTGTCCCTTCTCAACTTCCATAACTACATAGCCTTCCTTTCTTTTGAGTTTCAAGTCAACATAGCCTAATTGATACTTTCAATATACTTTAAATAAACTGATGTTGCTTTTAATTAGAAATCTGGAGGGAAACAGTTTGAAAATTTGTGAAAAATTTCTTTTGTAAAAGAGCTTTTAGAAAATTTTAACAGGCAGTTTTAAATTGTCTATGTGTTTATGAAGAGGAAAAATAAAAATTCCAAGAAAGATTCCAAGACACAGCACTATTTTGTCAAAGGAGGAAATGCTCATAGCCAGGTTAAGTTTATTAGTTTAAATGTGTGGAGAGAAGCTTTCTTGGCAAAGTTAGAGCAACATTTTAGTGCTACACTGCACACAAGCATTGCATAGGGAACATACAAACATGGGTGCTTGGTCTACACCTCATGACTGCATACCACAATTTCTGCTTGAGGGAAGCAGAAGTCTGTAGAGTCCAGCTCCACTGTAGAGCACCATGTTTGAGAAACACTTTGTCAAAAGCAATGAAAATACCAGGAAATGCCTATTTTGTAGACACTAATTGGCAATATGTGGGAATTTGTATGAGAAAACTATTGCACATAATTTTAGTGCAGAAAAATAAGTTTTTGCAATTGAGAACATGAACACCCACCAACAGAGGGATGATTGAGTATATCATCTCCCACTCATATATTAAAATTAAAATTGGCTCAGATCTTTATAAACCAATCAAATAGGATTGGATATTCAAGGCATATAGTTACCTGAAGATATTCTGGGAATGTTGCTGTTTCTGATTCTGTATTATATATTGTAGGAGACTAAGGAAAAAGGGAATGTGAAATAAATACACAATTTACACGGCACTGAGGGGTTTTACCATGAGTTGAGAAGATAAAAGGAAAAAATAAAAACTATAGTAAAGTAAATCAACAAGGTAAATGATGAACATAAAATTTTTCTATTGACGAATAGGTACAATTGAACATGAACGTAGAAAAAACAAGAATATGAGAAGAAAACCTTGTTTTACTCTTGGGATTATTGTTTTCTTTATTATCACTCCCAACAGTTAAAATTAAACAGAAAATTTTCAGTCTTTTTTTCAGTTTGTGAATATTTTCAATAAGAACCAGAGATAAAACGTATTAGGGTTTAGATGCAGATAATTTCCATAGCAACTGATCAGCTGGGCAAAAGCAGCTGTTTATGATAATACACATGCAAATAGGTCCAAAGCAAGTTCATGTGCAAAGATCAGTGTGTCAACTTTTCTATGCAGGCCACAGTGTACAATTTTTTTAGTCTGCTGTATAAAAATGTAAAGTGTTATAGTGACTGTCCACTCAACCCTAAAGCAATACATTGGGGTGCCAAATTCATTCTATTTGTAAACAGCACCCCTAATGCTAAAAGTTTCTCAGTACTATGTTATTGTCCATCTTCTTTTTAAATTTTTGTCTATTTATTTATTTGGTTACTTGTTTGTTTTGTAGTATAAGGAATGAACTCAGGTTCTTCCCACTGGGCTACATTCCAGTCTCTTGCTTTCCATCTTCCCAGAGTGTTGGAATTACAGGAATTACACTACACCACCTTTTATCATCATATTTCTAAACTGATGTGGTCATTGCAGTAGGTTCCTTGTAGAGTAGGGTTTATGGAAAGATTCTGACAATTAAAATTCATAGAGCAATTTTCCAATGTTATGTTTCTATGATGTCAAGTGGAAGACTTACCTGCCTATTTTGTATAAAAATGAACTGTACCTTGGGGTGAAAGTCACGAGTTACATTAAATCTGTGATAAGTGAAGCCTTTGATAAGAGGAGTCCCATGAAGCTCTCTCACTCTTGCCCAGTCTGTGACGTGAGAGTGAACAATGTCTGTACTGGGCACTGGTCTACTCTAATGAGACATGCTTTCAGATAATCTCAAACAGTTCAGAACAGATTTGAGAAATAAGAAAAGGAGTTTCCGGGAAACATTATAAATATAAGATATTTTCTTATTCATGATAGAAACAGTTGAGAAGTTTAGGGAAAAAAGATAAATATAGAAAATCATGTAAGTGAAAATCGAGGTGATTAATAAGGGTGTGTAGGGAAAACACATATTTATTCTAGAGTAAATGTCATAATAGTCAAATAATTTAATCTCATTTGGGTAATATTCTCATGAATTTAGTCATAGAAGCACTCACGACTAATATAAAAGTAAGCATTATAGGGCCGGGGATTTAGCTCAGCGGCATAAGCACCTGCCTTGCAAGCATGTGGTCATGAGTCTGACCCCAGGTACCAATTAAAAAAAAAAAAACTAAAAAAGTAAGCATTATAGGAAATACATATTTAGTCATATAAACACTCACCACTAACATAAAAATAAGCGTATGGAAATATAAAGCAGAGGGGATATAAGAATTACAGGCTTGAAACCCTTAGTTATATAACTGGACCCTCAGTTATATAACAGAATTTTTATTTTACTTGTCTAAAAGTAGTCAGATATAGCATTTTTGTACATTGTTCACAAATTATTAGTCTCCTACTGAGATAAAAAGAAAATCAAAAAGGCTAGAATATTTGGCCCTAGGTCACAGGACTGATAGTGTAAATGAAATAGAAGGGTTTGAATCTAAGGACTGTAACTTTTTTATAAGCTTGTCAGTAGAATTTGACTATATATATATATATATATAGAGAGAGAGAGAGAGAGAGAGAGAGAGAGAGTGACCCTAGGACTTCTCACTGAGTTACATCCATATCCCTTTTATATTTTTATTTATGTTTCTATTTTTACTTTGTGACAGTGTCCTTCTGTGCCCCTAAATTGCCAACGCTGGGTTGAACTTAAGATATTCTTGCCTCAGTCTCTCATAGTTCTGGGACATAAGCATCCATCACCACTCCTGAGCTCATTATGAACATTAAACAAAAAATTACCCTATAGAAATTGGGTGAATGAGAATGTATACTTCTTTAATTTCACAGATTTCCAAAAACTGTCGTGGTCCTATAATTTGGGCAATTTCTCAGGAGAAAAATTATATTGATCTGAGAAGTTGATTAGAGTGAAATTTATTTTAATTTTATTATAAAGCTACATACAAAAGGTGATCAAAATACACGGTGCATACAGTGTCAAATGTATCACTGTAAAGGATTCCCTTTAATCTCTCTTGGCTTCTCCTCACTTCCCTTAAACTTACCCCATTGTTCTTGCCAACTTTTTGAAGAGGTCCTAGAAGTCCTTTTTGGGAGAACAGAGTTGCCAGCTGCCACCTGGTGGAAAGGCAGGGGCCTACACAACGTGAGGGCGTCTTCGTCTACCTACTCCTGTCATGCTGAAACTTCTAGCTCTTCTCAAAGTCAAATTCATCATGAAAGGTAAATTTTTTCATAGACTCAGGATATCAAGGCAGCCAGGACAGCACAACTGAAAATATTTACAAAAGGCGACTTCCAAAATCGCTTCAAAAAGGGACAAGAATGATGAGATTAATGTGTTTAAAATGAAAGGATATGTTTTGAAGAGGATTAAAGCCAGCACATATTTTAATAATTTTTAAGTGTAACTATTCAATTACTTTTGACCACATCTCATATTCAAGCCCCGTATATTACTTGTTACTATAAACGTTATGCCTATAGATTACTAAATCATTGTACTTTTTCATTTTCCTACTAAACTGGACACAGCTAGATTTGGCAGTTTGATCCAATGATAATTAGTTTAAATCAGTCTTTCCTGTAGAAGTATGAAAAATTATGTCAGATTCTGAGAATGGCAGAAAAACTGCACAGACTTAAGAATTTCTCACCAAATATACTTATCGCTATTGAACCACACGAATAATAAAACCATTTCTGATAGAAATATTTTAGAGTTAAATCCAATAAATGATGACAGATATTTCCAATGTGGTAACTTTCCCATATGTTCATTATCACAGCGCCCTCTGGAGGCCTAATCGAGTAATTCTAGTCCCTTCAGACTTGGAATTGAACAAACACAACAGAACTTCATTCAGTTTCTAAAAGGCTTTTCTGTCACTGGCAGCAGCCTGGCAACAGTAATTTGCAAACCCTGCCCTTTATTAAAATTCATTGTTGCTTTCAGAGTTAGAGAAGTATAATTTGAGAGATCTGAGCAAGACCAAGAAGAAATAGAATTTTAGATAATCACTTTCAAGAGCGGCTATATAATTAAACACATGTGCAATTAATTTCAATCAAAAACAGCATCCATTATGCAATGGAGAGTTGCTTTATTCTAGCGCTGGCTAACAGAATAGATATGATGTCAAGTTTAACCACTTGGCACGATTCAAGTAAATTTATGGTTTCTTGAAAGTCCCATCAGGAAAGCATTGTTTTTGCATTATTTTACTTTTCTTAGTATGTGACTCTGTTTTAACAGGAAAACATGTGAGATATTGGTTGTGGTCATGTGAACCACAGCTCTGGAGTATGTAATACCAATAAATCTATTTTGAAATCTTGTATAAAATAACCACTCAATTGAGGAGAAAAATACATGGAATATTATCAACTTAATTTTTTGACAGTCCTATTACACAGTTTATTAGATGTGTTTGTAAATGATCAGAGTTACATCAAATAAAATGAAAAATAAACTTGTAATAGTTTTTTTTTTTTTTTTTTTACACTTGGAAAGTCATATGCTGTCTCTTTGTACAATGCCCTGGTTGTAGTAGTGGCCAACGTTAAGTGGTATGGCCATTAAAAAACATTACATTATGTACTTAATAAAACTCTGTTTTAATACATATATATTATGTGATTCATGCAAAAGTTGTCTTCATAATGTTTCTCCAGTATTATGCATCATCCTAATCAAATAAAATATAAAACATCTGCAATTAAATTGCTTTTGAGCTCAAGATTTAGGTGGTGTTTAATTTAGGTTATTTGGAGAAACCTACTCACCAAAAGGATTGGTTGAGTAGAGTTCTGGTAATGATTGTGAAACTTAGTATTTCCAATTTCAATTAACCTTTGATAATGAACTACATGCGGATTTTGAGTTGTATAATACATGAGGACAATAGTTATAAAATGAAGGCGGTTACATTCTCAGTGAACTTTGCTCTAGCAATGAATTGATGCCAGCAGAGGTTCAGAAAATAAAGAACTGCAGTGCAGAGCTTTGAAATGAAAAGAATATTTTTCAGCTTTGTAGACTTTGTCCAGCAAATACATCATCATAGGAAAAGATCTGAATCCATAAATAAACCACATGAAATGCAATCCACATCAAAATAGGACAAGGAAAGCTTTAGCAATAAATAGACTAGTAGTTCTTGCCTCCTTGTGAGTTCTCTACTTAAGCCTAATTAATTCAGCTAGCATATAATCAGCATTCTCTCCGTTTCGGGCACTGAACAAACATCCTGGCAAATATTGAGAAACAAACAAACAAAGCCAGTCACAGACATTAATCTGAAGACATTTTTATTTTCATAAAAATAAACAAATAAGTGTCAAACTCAAAGATTATTTTCTATAACTATTGAAAGCTGGAGGCTAAACAATGAAAAAGAAAAGAGCCCATTTTAGGCAATGACCTTCAGGTGAGGTCAGAAGGAGGAGGAGAATGTAGGAATGGCTTTAGTTTGTTGTTGTTGTTGTTTGTTTTGCTTTGTTTTGTATTGTTTTTTCCTTCTTGGAAGAACTGGAAGACTGTTGAACTGGAGTAGAGTGTTTTCTAACATTAGGATATTTAGGCATTTTAAACCATGGAGAGCATAATACAAGAAACGGGAGGCAATTAAAGTTATACAAGGAGGGCTATACTCTTTTATAGTTGTTTTTACGTATAAACATGGATTATAATGAGACTAGAACAGAATTAGCCTGATCAGGTATGAGCAGACCACAAGGACTGCATGAGAGACTTCGGCAGTTTGAGCTAAGGAGGAAGCAGGGGAAATGGGGAGACAGAAGGAGATAGGAGACTAAATTTGGGATTAGATGACAGAATTTGCAGATGCACTGAAAGAAAGAGGGGGAGACCCACAAATAAGGACAAGTCCCACTATTTTCATTTCAACAACTGGAAAGATGGTACTAATAGTTACTTTAAAAGGGAAAGACCTAGAAGGAAAGCACACAGCCTCTTTTGGACATGTTATACTTAAAGTGCTCATGAAGAATCTACAGGGAGATATTAAACAGGCAGAGAAGAGATTTGGGCAGGAGAAAATTGTGAAAATTGTCAGCATATAACCAGCACTGATCACATTACTGGTGTGAATAAGCAAGCCCTCCACTTGAAAGAGCAGATTCAGTGACAAAAAGCAGCATTTTCTCGCTTCAGATAGTTCTCTCCTCTTGTCCAGCCTCTAACAAGTCATTTTATTATGTGTTTCATTTTTCTCAGAGTCTTGTAAAGTTACAGAATTTCTACAAGTTCCATAATGAGATGTAGCCTTGTGTAGAGAGTGAAAGTTACTCATTTCTTGTAAAATTTAACCAGTTAGTGATGCTGAATTTGGTTAGCCTGCCCCATATTTCTAAGTCTTACATTTTCTAACCCTCCATGAAAACAGGTGGCTAAAACTGTCCTCTGCATCCGTAAAGTGGGCATAATTTGTGTTGGGAAAATTTAACCAAAAATGTATGATAGTTAAAAAAAAAAAACGACAATGCAGTTTTTAACTCAAGCACTTATGGAACAAAGATTTTAATATCTGAACATGGTTTAAACTCAGATCACACTTTTTACTAGTAAATATCTTATTTAAGAATATTTTTTAAGAATAACTGTTACAGAAAGCTAAATAATGCAGATATCTCAACAATCATTCAAATTATGCTAATTATTATCAATGGGGAGTAAAGGCTGATCCAGCATTTTGTGGACAAGCTATGACATTCTGTAATCCTTGCTTAGGAATCTTGAACGTAAATTTTACACAAGCTTACACACCTGAAGTAATTTTGAGAAGTGTCTCAGTAATTCACTTGCAATGAATGATGTTTTAATCATTGATAAAATTTAGATATATAGTTACTACTAGCAAAACTAAATGTAAATATATCCATACATATAGTAAATTTTAAATATTCATATGTGTGAAGTATATTTTATTATGAAAGAAATTTATTTCCAACTAGCATGATAGAAGTCATACCTATACTCAACACATACTGAAAACTAAAAATTAGAAATCATTTAATTAGAAAATTAAACAGTTGATTTTCCTATGATAGCTAAGTAATTTCAGATTACAATATCTTTAATGTTAGTTCTACTTAATGACTATTATGTTCTGATAATTCTGACTATCATCCCAAATAAGAACAAAGTATACTATAACCAATAAAATAGGGGAATGAATGTACTTTCTGAAATGTTTAGTAGAAACTCTCAGTAAACCTATCTGCTTAATACTTCTATAAAGAAAAATAATTAAATCATACTACCAACGAATATTATGCAAACTAATATAAGAATTACTTAGTCTGTCCCTAAGAAGATACTTAAAGTAATTAGGATGAGTGATGGGATTCTGGAAAGAAATAAAACAAGACAAAACTTCCTTAAATTAGTGTATTAAGTGAAAGGAAAATAAAACATTATTTAGGAGCTTTTTTTGATCAATTTTGTTTATGTAGTATAAAATTCAACATAATACCCAAGATGTGTATTTTATTTTTCTTTCTGTAGAGATCCACATAAAATCTACATGTATTCAATCTTCCCTTGTAAAAGGAAAGCAAGATAAATCTACCAAAGTAATTCTGTGTCTTTTTCTAAAGACAGTTTGATGATGAAAATGTATGGTACTGTACTGTAATATGTGTCTTTAATGTTGATTCTATATATATTTGCTTTGAGCATTCATGATGGACACCACAGAAAAAGAAACCCTAACTTGTTTCAGTGTTTCTCCATTTATAAAGCAAAAGTATGAATTTTATAACACTGAAAAATAGATTTTTATATATTTTTAAACCTAAAAAGCTGATAATTTCAACAGAAATGCATTATTTCACATACAAAAACTTAAATGATTTATTTTAAAGAAGCATGAGAGTCATCTCAGAGTGACCCACTGGACAGGAATATTGAGATCTTTTTTGATATCCCAAGGGAATTTAACAGCCTGTTGGCATAAGTGCATAATAATTGCACTAATAAGAAGTAATATCATATATCTAAGTGTTAGATAGTATGCCAGGCAACGTGTTAGCATAGAATCAGCACAATATATGCAGTCTGTATACACAAAATATGGAACATTGAGAGATTAGGTGAGTTGCTTTAAATTATTTTGCTAATACGTGGCACAGCTAATAGAAATCTATGTCAGTCTCAATTGTAACTCCTCAGTGTACCTATTGCACAATAATAAGTTGTAGCTTGTATTGATCTTTTAGGCATATGAAAATAAGTAAGTATTCATGTATTGATTATTTCAACATCAGATCACTCCTTTCTACTGTATTTATATGATTAGAACAGCAATAATGATTCTATACACTTACCCAACGTAAGTGTATGTGACACTAATACTGAGTCTCTGTGTGGTATTTTGTTCAGCAAATAGACTTTTATATAAAACCAGTCTCTCAATTTAATTGATACAAAAATATTTTTATCTACTAAACATAAAATTACACAAATAATTTGCAAAATTATTAATATTATAAAGTCACCTAATTTTTCAACCTATCATTGATAGATAAATAAATATGGAGCATTCTGCACTATATTGTTTTTAAAATGCATATATTTCTACAGAAAAAGCCTGGAAAACACACATGTTTTTTACCTCTGTATGACACAATGTCTGTTTTCTGAAAAAAAAATTTGCAATAATTGGAAGTTTTCTGTAGTAAACATGCTTTATTTTTTTAAGTAAATCCAGTACTGTAACAGTAATAGTAACAATACATACAGAGGACCTAAAATGTGTCATGTACACCAACTCTCACCAAGAAATGTAAACACTGTGTTCTGCAAGCATATACTAATAAGAAAACAAAAGAGAGAGAAAGAATGTGTACATACAAAATTTGGCAACAAATCACATTTAAAATAACACTGTATCGTGGCGTCACTGTTTACAAATGCTTACCCTTTGTGATCTTGTCCCTTAGGTCCTCACGGGAGTACAGTGTAGGCACAGATACCACAGTCACTGCAGTTAGTCAGTACATATTTATCCAACATTTATATTTTATGTGTGGGCTAAAATATAGCGTACGACTAGACTTGGATCCCATCCTACTGGAATTTATAGGCGAAGAAAACTGTGCCATAGACCTGTTAACATACCTGAAGTCAGTACTGCATCCAGGCCTTTATATATCACTGTCCTGCACATTTTACAACAGCAGAGTGGAAAATTATAATATTACACTGAATTTAAATTGTGGGTGTCTTTGAAACCAGAAATATCTGAGGCATTCTGCAATTGAAAATTAAAAGCCATGATAAATTCTTAAGAATGGGACTGACTTTAACCAGTAATGCATATGTTTAGTATTTGAGCACGTCCTTATTTTCTGAGAATGAAAAGACCTTCAACTGATTCTATTACAGAATTTTCAGTTCCAATGCCTCTTCTTCTTGTCCTAATTTAGTTTGCATTCTATTGCTTTAGTTACAGTTTAAATTTTGTGAAAGTGTTCCATGCATTCCACTGATCATGGGTTAAAATCTAAATTAACCAACCATATTTATAAGGTTTTTAACAAGCTGTCCCCAATATACCTTCACAGCTTCATACTTACTTGTCTGCATAACCTCATGGTCTAAATTCCACTTGTTCCAATCTGCCTACCATTCTTAATACCTGAGTCTTACCTACTTTGACCTTCTGGATTTGCAAAACATTCCTTCTCAGTTTGTGTTTATGCCATCTTCACCAACTGAATGTTAATGTACAACTCAAAAGCCAGTTCAAGTATGTTTTTCTGTGAGTTTTCCAAGTAAAATGAAGCATTTTAAAATTTATTTACCTTTTATTTTTTCCTTGCATGATCCCACATGCATATGCATTATCAACATTTAAATTTTCAAAAGTGCATGAAAATCTCTTCTACTTGAGAATATCTATAGAACAGCAAGCATTTGTAGAAAGACATAATACCATTTTTCATGCATAGAAATCCAATGAGGAATGAATGAAGAATATATTAATAATTGATCAATGAAAATAGACAATAAATACATGTGTTGGAGATGAGCACTTGTCTGCTTTCTGGTTTCTGAATTAATTTAGAGACCAGTCATAATAATCAAATATGAATCACAATGTCAGGTTTATTACACTAAAATTAGAAAGGAAATTGCAGGAGTCTTGATTTTGGCTTTCTTTTATAGCCCTTCACAAAAATCTTACTCATCCACAAACTGAACATATAAGCATTATGAAGTTCATGTTTAGGGCAAGACACTCTACAATACTTATTCTGTTTAAAAGAAAAGCTAAAAGAAGAATTCAGAAAACATTTTCAGGTAAATAGCTCAAAGAAGAAAGGACAAAAATAATCTCTTACGGAGTAAGAAAAAGACTAAATTACCTCCAAGTGCTTTTTATAAGGCAGCATTTCTAATAAATAGACTCAAGGAATTTGGGGAGGATGACATGTTTCTTTTATTCATTTTATCAGTTGTCTTCCTATATCTGTATGGAATGGATGTACAGTGCATTCTCTGATTGGAAGTAAAAGAAAAGAAGTTAATAAGATTAATCATATTTGGGTAAAGTGGAATAAGCCTTTTGTATCTTTGTATTAGCGACTCATAAGGCTGAGGTGGTAGAATTGCTAGACCCCAGAATTTCTAGTCCAGCCTGATCAGCATGGAAAGATCCTATGTCAAAACTAATAATAATGTAGTAGATACAGATTTGTTACAAAATATTTGAAATTGAGTAAAAGCTACTATTTTTTATTCTTTAATTATAACAAGGTAGCAATAGATCACATCACAACGGTAGAAAATGAAATCTACCATGCATTAGAGAAACTTTCATTTGTCAAGAATGAACTCTTATATTCTCAACATTAGAGTTTAAAGATTTCACAAATAAATATTCAAGATGTAGGTGAATATATTAGCACATGCCTGTAAACAAAACAATACGGGAGGCTGAGACATAAG
Organism: Dolichotis patagonum; assembly: GCA_004027295.1. Taxonomy (NCBI): domain Eukaryota; kingdom Metazoa; phylum Chordata; class Mammalia; order Rodentia; family Caviidae; genus Dolichotis; species Dolichotis patagonum. The sequence goes on along the minus strand of PVJX010005551.1, from coordinate 4,737 downwards.
GGTCACAGATTGAGCACAGCAAGGACAACTTAACTACTTACCAAGGTCCTGTCTGAAATTTTAAAAATTGAAATTAAAATCAACTTGTGACATGGCTCAGCACAAAGGCCCTCGGTTGAATTCTCAGTTTTCAAAAAAAAAAAAACAAAATCAAATAAAACTCAGGATTTTCCTGTAATATGTAGGAAATGCTTATATTAAAGGATTATTTATCTAATACTAAAATTTAACTAGACTTCTTGTACATATTTCTGGAAATCTCACACAATAAAAAGAATGCTAATCATCACAAGAATGACTTGGTTTTCTGATCCAAAATTTTTATTTGACATTAGATTAGGAAGTATTTTCTTCATGAATTATGAGACCAAGCTATCTAAATCTAAAATGTTTCAGTAATCTTCTTGTGTTCCAAATACTTCCAAATTGTGTTTTGGGAGGATCTTTTTTCTTTGTTTTGTTTTTTTGTTCCCCGACATGCAAACCTCTTAAGCTAGTACTTGCAGCTTGAAAAACACAAGAACATAAACAATTTTTAGAGTGGGAGAATTGTGGTCCCAACAAATAGATCTCAGTAGCGTGTGTTTCTCAGAAAAACAGTATCAATATTGATAGAGGGAAAGAAACTCCCAATCTTCTAGATGTCCAAAATGCCAAGTTCATGTTCTCAAAAATTGAGGAATGAATTCTAGGGACAACAGATGTTGACAGTAGGAAGAATTTATTGAGAGAAAGAAAGCTTCTGTCTGAAAGATAAGCTAGGGAACCTGGAAAGTGGGTTTCCCACCGAATGTGCTTCTCAAAGGTGTTTTATTGAATAAAGCCAGGAGGTGAGGTAGTTCAAGGGGGGACAGAAGTATTCTCAATCAATTAGATTATAAGTGCAGTCACCTGGGTAATATTGATCCAGTGGAAAATCACAGGATGGGTGTGAGGTGAGACAAAACTATGTTCACCCAATAAGGTTACAAGCAGAGTTGCTTGGGTAATATTGATTAAATATGGATCATGTGAGGAAGAAGTCTTATAGCAAGGTGCATGGGATAGATGATGACTTTCCTGGAAGAGGTGGCTAAGGAGCTTTGGTCCTCCATGCCAAGGTGACTGATGCCTGATGAAAGTATCAATCACTGCTGTTTGTCCTTAGGGGAAGCATGTGGGTAAGCAGGCCTTTTTCTTGCCACAGTTGTCTTCCGCATTGACCTCTTCAGGGCTCAGTCCCATTTGACTACCTCTAATATTCCTACCTGACTTAGGTATATATGATAATCTGAGCTGTCATGTTTTATGATTTTTTTAAAAAAAAATTCAGTACCCTAACTTTTACAGCACCATTTAATTTACAGAAAAATTGAGTGGAAGTTTCAAAAAGTTGCCAGCTAGTTTGTTCTCTCATAGCCTTCCTTCCCCCTTATCAAAATCTTACTCTGCATGGTGCATTTGTTACCATCAATAAACATACACTGATATATTATCACTCAAGATCCATAGTTTGTTTACATCAGTGTTCAACCCTGGTATTATACACTCTGGACTTCAATGACATGGATCCACCAGTGATACAGTATCATAAACAAAAAAAGTTTCACCATCTTAAAAATCCCCCTGTAGCAGAAAATGAACCTCCTTACTTCCTCCTCACCGCCTAATATACTTCAGTTACCCAAGTGACAGCTCTGTGCAGTGCCAGTTGCTTCGTGCTTAGAAATGCTAGTCTCCTGATGCGTAGCTGGTCACTAGCATGCACATCGTCAGAACCAATCAGAGACAGCTGAGTACTGTTCCTCTGCTCTTCCCCTTTGTAACCCCATGAAGACCTTCCTCCCTGGGCCTTCAGAGACCTGACATTTTGAGGAAAAATTGACATTCTGAGGAACAATTGAGGACAGTGCCTGTCTGAACGTAAATAAATCTGCCTCCAAATCCTGGGTGTCATTTCGGGGTTACTGCTTGCCTTGCCATTGCACTCTCACTGTTCATCATTGCTTCCTCTCACATTCTCTTAAATTTCATTTATGTTCGTTAAGTCAATTCCGTATGTGTGACAGTATGGGATATTAACAAATGGAACAAAGTTAATTAACGTCATAGTTTCAGAAATACATGGCATTGCTGACAGTTACATTTATTTAAAAATTACTGTTGCATATCATGCATACTTTATCATGAGGGTTATATGTATGATTATAGGATGGTTGATTACAACTCAGGGACAGTGACGCATTATCCCCTGATATTTGATTATGTTAAACATTTCCTCTGTACAGCCAGGGACAAGTTTGGATTAATATGCATATTGTGTTTTTTGGTGTAGTTTTTTTTCCAAAGACAGTTGATTCTTGATGCAATGAAACTTTCTCATTCCTCAATATGTGGAAATCAATAGACATTCTGTTCTGTAATTTTAATGTTGCTTTATGTTGCTTAGACTCAAATGGAAAAATAAAAGATATATATGCATTAATTTTAATTTAAATTAAAATGAGTCTTATACATGCTGGCAAATCCAATAGATTTGCTAATTTTTTATCATTAAGTGTCCATAAGTTTTATATTGTATTTATATTACTATAAATCCTTGTGTGTTATAATACATGTCACAAAAACAGTAGTGATGGATTTAATATTATTCTGGATTTTATCTACTCATGACCTAATATACAATATACTTAATATATAAAAATATACAATTAATAAATTGTGTCCATTTTATACTTCATCAATTCCCAGTCAATGTACAAAGAATGTGCAAACATAAATTATTAAACATATGCTCTACTACTCTCTTCTGAACCACAGCTAAAATACAGGTGGAATTTTAAGTAGCACAAACTGATAAAGATATAAATAATGGTAGAAGATTAAAATCAATTGATCAATATTGTTAGGGCCTCTTTTCAAGTGAATTAGTGGCAAGGGTCTTAGACATCACAAGACAGATGAATCTTTTGTCACAGGGAAGAAATAAAAAAAAAATTCCTATTTATTCCTCAGAATTCTTAGAAGGCTTGCGAATTGGTGGCACTAGGAATTTCTAAAAGAGGCAGTGAAGGTCATGCTCAAAGCAGGAGGTTTGTGTGAAGCAACAAGAAGACCAAAAGAATGACAGTTAGGCAACTTCTTTTTGTCTGCCCAAGCTGAATGTCAGTGTGTCTCCCACCCCATGATGGATCTCAAATACAATTAAAAACAAGTACAACATGACAATTACGTGGACTAATCAGGCAGACTGCTCAGGTAGACAATCAGGTAAAGCATTCATAAATATTTACATATTCTATGCACGCTTTATCCATTGCTTTACTCTATAAATCTGTCAGCTAGCTCTGTACTCTGTCAGCTTGTGATTCAGAATTCTTTTATGCAAATTATCAGTACTTCAGGAAGAAAGACATGCTGTTACAATGAGTCTCTCAGGAGACAATAAAATCACCCCCATGGTCAAGTGCAAATGTATCAACATCCACCAAAGTACACAGAGTATCTATTTAGTTTTTTACTTCACTAACATCCTTGTAAATAGCAAACAAAACTCCTCTGACTACTGGAGAATTTCTTTAACATACTAGGGGTTAAATTCAAAGAAAGTAGAATAATTTGAAGGTAACAGATACTATGGAAATATAAAAAATCTTCAAAATGACAAAGAAAATCTTATTGTAATTGTTTGCAGAATGATCTATACCATGAACATGAGACTAAAGCAAAAGAACAAGGAAATTTTGCTGGAAAATAAAGTACATAATTTTTGAAGCAGCAGAAGATTTTAAAGATTATACTGAAGAAAACTTTTAAAAAGGAGGAAGAAGACATAGTTATTGGAAATAGAAAGAGATAAATTAGTAACTGTAGCAATTTTAAAAAACCCTTTAAACAATAAACATTTAAAATAAATAAGTAATGAACTTAAGGAGAGAAATCATACCAAATAATCAAGAACATTCTATAAAGCAAAAGACATGAGTTCTCACCTTGAAAATATCACTAAGTATCCAATATGGTTGATAAAAATAAATTCCCCAATACAAGATACCAAAAACTCTAAGTTCAAATAACACAGAGAATTTTTCAAGAGATATAAAACAAGAACCTCAAATTTAAGGTGTCAAAATTAAGAATGTTTCAATCATCAGATGCAGAAAAAAAGGGAATTCATACAATGTTGGGTTGGTAACAATGTAAATTAGTACATCTAATATGGAAAAACTTACAGAAATTTTTCCAAAAACTAAAAGTAGAATTACCATATGGCCCCATAAATCTATTTTGGGGCATATATACAAAGGAAATAATCTCTACATACTAACAGAATATTTAAACTCCCAAATTATTATTGCAATGTTCATAAAGAACCAAGATATAGAAAGAACCTAAAGGTCCATCATGTATTAATAAAGGTAATATAGCAAATATATACAATGGAATACTATGAAACTATTAAAAACACAGAATTCTGTTATTCAGCATGGATATCTGGAGTATATCATACAAATGAAATAAATCAGGCACATAAAAACAAATGTTCTAGCACTTAAGTTGAACTGCTTAAAGTAAAACAGTGTTAGCAGAGGAGGATATAGACAGAGGGAATGGTAAACTGTTGAGCAACAAGCATAAAGCTTCAGTTTGGCAAGCAAATAGGTTTTAAGATCTACCATACCCTAGGGTGATTAAAGTCAATAATAATGTATTGTCCATTTCAAAGTAACTAAATACATTTAAAATGTCTCACAACAA